>MAVT02000614.1:0-25673 GCA_001702395.2 Diaporthe helianthi
TTTTTTTGTTTTTGTTATTTTAAGAAAGTGCGCGAAAAAACGCGTTAAAAAGATGAAGGGAAGTGGTTAGCGTAAAAATAGGCAACTTGTTGGGGTAGGCAACTTGTTAGTGTTTAACGTTAATATTACTTATTTTAAATTTAATTAGAGTTTTTATCTAAGAAGTAGTTATTACCTTTTATAAAATAAATAAAGTTCAATTTTATAAGAGTTTTAAAACATTTATTCATAAATAAAGTTATAGTTTTATAGTCTTATAGTAATTACTACAAACTATAAATTTGTAGTAATTTCTATTATAACTGGATTTACATATCTAGTATAAGAATTATTTATTTATTAATTTATATAAATATATTATATCTTTATATACTTATATAAATATACTATATATTTATATATTTATATATTTATATATTTATATGTTTATATGTTTATATGTTTATATGTTTATATCTTTATCTTATTTTATTATTATATAACGAACCCTCTATATTATTGTGTCTTTATGTCATTATATCATTGTATTATTATATTAGTAATACAAATCACAACTCTGCCCAGTAGTACCCCAGTCGCGCCAAAATACTCAAAACCAGTGGATGATCCATCAAACACTAATGTGTGATCCTTCCTCTGCTGTCCTCGCATCACAATGACTCCGCCGACTGTCTGAGCCTGTTCGCCTCCGCTTCGACTGCCATGACTGTGTTCGAAAGGCTCCGATCCTCAAGGCTCCCAGAGTTGGCGGGGCGGTCCCAGGACCTCGGGGCTGGTCGGCGGACGGGAGCTGCAGTTGCCTCAAGTGCTTCGATGAGAAGGGTGAAGCGGGCGCGTTGTTGGAATGCCATTCCTGCAGCTTCCAACGACATATGGAAAGCGTTCTTGAAGTTGCGGGTCTACAAGTTTGAAGGAGAAGGGGGGGGGGCAAATACAACTCATTGTCTTTGAGGGTCACGTGGCCCTCGTCTAGCACTCTACCTACTTAAGTACCCATCTAATTTCAAGACAGGCCCAGTATACCTTTTCAATATCCTATATATCACAACCCAGACAGTCTAGTCGATTCAGCTAAGCCGTTGATTTCTATGCAATACCACACGACTCACGAGTCGACTGGAACGAGCTTCGGCCCTTCCACTCGTGCACCCTGTTGAGCTTGAAGTCATCGGTTCGACTCCTAGAGCTGTGGCAGGCTTCTAATTCTATTTTTGTCTTTTCCCCTCGAACTAGAGCGAAGTTTATAGCTATAGTCGCCGAGTTAATACCATGCAACCCCTACCCGCAGGACACCCCTACCTTTAAGATAGTAAAAAGTCCTTATTATTACTAAAACTTAACGTTTTTACTTATACCTAGCTTACTATATAAAATACTATAAACTTTAGTCTTTTAATAAATTAGTAATTAGTAGTTAATAAAGCCTTTAGTTAAAAGCTTTTCTATTTTACTACCTTAAGTAATATAGAACTTTTAATCTCTTTAGCTATACTTTTAAAGTAACTTTACTATTTTTTCTCTATAAAACCTATATTTATCTTTTTTTACTATATTACTAAATAGTTAAAATAGAGCCTAAAAATACTTTTATAATAATAAAGCTAATACTATTTATAATATTATAGAAAAAGGTATATCTCTAAAGATTACTATAGCTAAGTATAATATACTAAAGTAAACTATTTTTATATACATATAAGGCTAAATACTAGTAAAACAAAACTATATAACTAACTATATAATTTATTTACTTTAAAAAAAAGTTATTAATTAAATTTTATACTAAAAAAAACTTATACTTATACTTATAGCTAGTGTAATATATTTTATAGTAGTTAACTTTTTTAAGTAAAAGGGTAATATTTACCTATTACCCTATAAATAGCTTAAAAGCTTTAAGAAGTAATATAATAGTGTTAATACTAAAATTAGCTAAAAATAAAAAGGTTGAAGGTTTACTTTATTTACCTTAAAGGCTATAAAGTAGTTTTTCAATATTTAAAAGGGAGAATATAACTAAATTAAGCTAAAGTTAACTATAAATATAAATAAAAAAGGTATTATAATAGGCTTTACTTAGTTACTCTTCTAAAATACTTTAATAAGTATTTTAATTAACTTCTTTATTATTTATAAGATTTAATTCTCTAATACTTAAATATAAAAAAACTAAGGAAACCTTTTTATACTTTAATTAAGGCTATAGATAAATAACTATAATTAAAGCTACCTTTACTACTAGGTATTTATTTAAGCTAATAGTGATTTTTAAAGAAAAAGAACTTTAAGCCTAATAGTTTAAGTAAAACTTTTTTAAAATTACTATTATAATATATTATTACTAGTTTAAATAGATAAATTACTAATAGTATTAGTATTAAATAGCTACAGATTTACTTTATTTTTTGAATTAACTAAATTTATACTAAAAATAGTATAGTTACTAAAGAAAAGCTAGTTTATTAATTTATAATAAATATAGATTTTCTATTTTTATATATTTCCTCTATCTTTTTTATAAATAATAAGATAATTAACTAACTAATTTATAAAAGGACTTTATATAGTAATATTTTCTAGCTAATATTTACTATTATTACCTACTAGTATATTATTTTTATAGCTTATAACTTTAAAATAATAGTTTTTTAATATGAAAAAGTAAGCTTATTAATAAGAATTAGATAAATTAAGCTTTTTAACTAATATAGCTTTAGTTAATAAGATTAACTTTCTTTAATATTTAATAGCTATAAAGAAGTTTATTATAATATAGTATATTTAGCTAGCTTTTTAAACTATAAGCATTTAGCTTATTAGCTATAAGAAAGCCTTTATAAAACTAAAATTATAAGCTAAATAAAAAGAAGTATAAGAAAACTTTTTAGAAAATAAATAAGGATATTAATAAAGAATCCCTAGTTATAGTTAATTATATTAAGAATTTAGTTAGCCTAAATATTAGCCTATTATATAAAAGGAAAGCTAAAAAGCCTAATAAAGTATATAATTAATTTTAAGCCTAACTTATTATAAAAAATTAAAAGATTACCATCTTTAAAGCTTAAAATAAGTTTCTCTTAAAAATAAAGAAATACTAAGTTATACTTAACCTTAATAAAAAGTTTATATAGATTAGGGATATTATTACCTAGGGCTATATTACTAAAGATATTAAAGAAAAGATTATATTAGAGTAGCTTTATAAAAGGGCTTATTAAAAGCTAATTATAGTAAATAAAAATAAAGAAAATAATAAAAATAAAGAGCCTAAATTAGAAAATAAAGAAGCTAAGCTAATTAAAGCTTACTTATATATAAGCTATATAATTTATAGGCTATTTAAATATAATAATTAAGTAAGATTAGGGCTTTAAAATAATTATTTTTATTTATATTTAATACTAGAATTAAATTATCTATATAACTCTAAAGTTATAAAGTTTTAGTAGTAATAAGGACTTTTTACTATCCTGAAGGTAGGGGTGTCCCGTGGGTAGGGGTTGTATGGTAACCTGTAGGTTCTAAGTTAGAAATTGTAAAACGTTCGCGCCTAGCTGCGTTGGTTCGGACCACGTGAACATAGCGCCAGAATGAGTTTCTCAACCCAAGAGAGACCTCTTGAGTACATATCATAAAGCTTCATTTGTGTCAATCTAATGCGTAGAGCATGACAATACCTAGGTACCTAGGGAGGCATGAAAAGATATCCGCCTCGTCGTGGAAGGTTTGACTCAGGGTAGCCAAGTCAATCTCTAAAGCTATGCGTCCAAAGGATGGTTTATTCGAGCTCATAGACCTGGCAGAGCAAGTTGTCTGTCTGTGTTCTTTACCTAGGCATGTTAATCATGTCACCGTGGACCTGCCTGCCAGTGGTACTGGGCATGACCCTCGCCATTCGATACAGGCCATTAGTGTTACCATTGGATCCCACACATTCTAAAGTCGATAGACGTTGTAGGCAGGAGCGATAGACCAACGAGGAGGGTACTAAAAGGAGCATCTTGGCAGCACTCTTACAAGCAGTTTTCTCCCGAATACAACAAACTTCCCATTTGGGCCCTGGTGGCGCATCATCACAGACAACTCTTACTCCAACGTCCTAGCGAGAATAAATTCGACTTGAAATATTTTAGTGCGCACAAAGCTCGCTGCCTTTATCGTCGGGCAAGCGTAAACCATGGAAACCATCTCAGAATGGCTGGGTTACACTGGCGTGTGCCGGCGGAACCGCTGACGTGGTGCGACGACATCAGCAACCTTGGAATGTACGTGCCGTCACATTTAGATGCATGCGACCAAGATTTGAAATTATGCCATCCTGATTAGTCGCGCTGAAGCGGTGGGAACTTTGTGATGGGAACCTTGAGGGCGACCTCGAAAGTTTGCGGCACCCTGATGGTCACAGTCCGGCGACGACAAGGGGAAGCTTAGATTGGAACCGGGCCAGGCATGGCGTGCCTCCCACATAAACTAGTATATGGCTAAATTCACAATAGAAGCAAATTTTGTGGTCAGAATAATACCTCTCGTGTTCTTGCTCGTCTTCACTCTGCTCATCCCTCTTTCGGGTAGTCTCGTGCAACCGATCTGACAGTCGAAATGGCTTCCAAGAAGAAGACGAATGTGGCCGTGTCACAGGGCAAAAAGGATTCCAAAAAGGTCAAACAAAGAAAGGGACCGCTACCTGTGACTCTGCTGTCAGGATTCTTGGTATGACTGGCTTCTCCCCTTCCCGTCGTTTCTGCCATCATCTTGGCTGTTTGTGACTTAGGCGCTGACCCTCAAACAGGGAAGTGGGAAAACAACACTGCTTCAGCACATCCTCCAGAGCAACCATGGACTTCGGATCGCCGTGATTGTCAATGACATCGGCGCCGTCAACGTCGACGCCTCAACCATCCAGTCAACCCACCGCATTCACAAGACAGAGGAGAAGGTCATCGCGCTGCAGAATGGCTGTATCTGCTGCACACTCCGACAAGACCTGCTGTCTGAGCTGGTTGAGCTCTCAGAGAAGCATGCCTTCGATTACGTTATCATCGAAAGCAGTGGAAGTGAGTTTTCGTCCAAACATCTGTTCAAGCGAGGAATGAGATTCACAAGGCCCAGGTGTGCAGCTAGGCTAACCATGACGTTACAGTCAGCGAGCCAGGACAAGTCGCCGAGAGTTTCGACTCGAAGCTCACTGAACACATGTACCAGACCCTGAAGGAAGAGGGCCAGTTGGACGAGGGCGGAGCCTTGAAGAAACTGTAAGTGTGTCGGGAATGAACTCCGCGGGCGATTGCAGTTCGTTCGCCAAAGTTCAGGCGATTTAAGTCGAGCATTCTTCCAGCGCCAAGACAAAACGTAGAGACTGACTTGGCGCACACATGCAGGCACAAAGCCGGTGAGGCTGGCATGGGAAAATTCGCCCGTCTGGATACAACTGTGACGGTCATTGACGCTTTCACCATATTCAACGACTTCAACACGACGGACATACTATCCAGTCGACGCGAGGATGTGACACCCGAGGATGAGAGAACGGTCTCAGACCTGATGGTTGACCAGATCGAGTTCGCAGATGTCATCATCCTCAACAAAACTGACATGGTCGACGAGAAAAGCCTGGCAGAGACCAGGGCCCTTGTGCGAACCCTGAATCGTGAGGCCAAGATACTGGAGTCCAAATTTGGCAAAGTCGATGTCGGAGAGCTCGTCAATACTGGCCTTTTCAGTTTGGACAAGGCTCAAACGAGCTCCGGTTGGATGCGAGACTTGCATGAGTTGATGATCCGGGAGGTGAGTTGGCTTCATGACCATACTCTTATGATCTATGAATTACGAGTGGTTATTGACAAGGTGTCTGGCAGGTCAACGGAAAGACTGCAATTACCCCCAAGCCAGAAACCGAAGAGTACAACGTGCGCAATTTCGTCTACAAGCAACTTCGCCCTTTCCACCCCGAGAGGCTTTGGAAACTGGTGTACGACAAATTCATCCTCCAGCTCGAACACCCAGAAGAGGATGGGGACGACGACGGTACTGCACCAAAAACAGCGAAGGGTGCGCGCGAGGAAGACGAAGGCGACGACGAGAGCATGAGTGACGTGCAGGATGAGACTGATAGTGAGGAGTGGGAGGACGAAGACGTTGAAATGGAGGGCGAAGAAGCATCCACGCCGGCTGGGTCGGATGCTTCAAGCTCAGCTCAGACGGCTCTGACGTCCCCCACTGCCAGCAAGCACGACATCAAAGGCTCAGATGACGAAGAAGCCGAGAAGGCAGCGTCAGATATGAACACTGGCGATCTCACCACGCCGTCTAAGGAGGTGATTCTGGCTAACAAGCGCGCCAACCCGCTCTTTGCTCGACTGTTCCGTTCCAAGGGCACCTACTGGCTTGCAACCAGGCCCGACTACCGTGGAATCTGGTCACAGGCAGGAGCAATGCTCACCCTGGTGGGCGGGACCAGGTGGGACGCCACTCTCACCCCAGACGAACTCGCACAGTTGTACAACCCCGACACCACCAACCCCGATTTAATGAAGCAGGTCCGCCACGACATCGAGAGCGGAGGCGAATGGGGAGACCGGCGGCAGGAGATCGTGTTCATCGGGGAGAAGCTTGATGTCGCCGGCATCCAGAAGGCCCTGGATGCCTGTCTTTTGACTGACATTGAGTGGACGCGGTGGAGGCGGAAAATGAGGATTGTGATGAAGAAGCAAGCGCAGCTCAGGGATTTGATGGAAGGCTTGGAGGCTGCAAAGGAAACCCTGGTCGACCAATTCGACGATGCGTTCCCTGAGTGGGAAGGCCACTTCCAGGACGAGGAGTATGGACAAGATGACGACGGAGATGAGGATGGCCATGAGGGTCACCATCACTGAGTTATTCCATACCTTGGTAGTTTTATTAGAGACTTGAATGAATACCTGTGTGTCAAGACTGCTTGTCATAACGACTGTGGATAATGTTCTTCATCTTCTGCTTCCATTTTGAGTAAATAATTCTTATATCTGGTTTCGTTCTTAATCTATACACATTCTAAAGGCACATCGTCCCTTTAAGATAGAATGCCTACTCACGCACCACCCCTTCACGCACATAAGTTTCTTGCTAAAAAACCTGTTTTTAACCCTAAAGTATTTAACTACAAAAGATTATATAAGTATAATAATAGTACTATAAAATCTACTATAGCTTATATATAAGAGAAAAAGAATTTAAAGTACTAATTTATAGCGCTAATATTAGTAGATTTAGTATTTATTAGAAAGGAATCTAGGTGAAACTAGTTTTCTAAGAAACTATTCAGTAATTAGTTAGTAAGGTAAAAGGTAATTTAAGCGCTTAATTCAATATTTCTTTAAAATAATATTAGTTAAAAAGTTATATTAAGTATAAATAAAGCTTAAGAAAAAGAAAGATAACTTATATAGATTTTATTTAATAAGTTTTTAAAGATTTTAGTATAAGTAGGTTTATTTTCTTTACTTATTATAACTTACTTATCTTAAATCTAATATAACTTAATTAGGTTAAATTTATATAAGTTCGTGTTTATAATTAAGCTTTATTAATATTTAATAAAACCTTTCAAGTAATACTTTTTATATAAATATTTAATTAAGCACGTAAATAACTTTTGAAAGTTTTAAAAAATTCCTTAGTATTTCTTTTAAAAAGTAGCTTAAATAATATTTCATACTTATAACTAAAAGTCTACTAGTATTATAATTAACTACCTTAATTTTTAATTTTTAAATATATATAAAAGAGTTAAGGTCGACTTAATAGTATTACTTATATACTTATAGTAACTTAGTATAATTAGATTGCATTAGATGAAAATCGCGTTTTTTTTTGTGGGAAATTCGTGTGTGGGAAGTGGTGGTACGTAGGTGGGTGTTCTTACATGTTTGTTATTGAACGCTTAAAGACCCGGCGTTTTGAAAAATAAAAAATAAAACCAATTTCAGCTTTCACAGTAGGGAGATAATTCTCCCTTTAGGCTGCGCAAGGATAAGAGGGTTCTTATTACCCACCACCAAGGTGGCTAGGGTATCCTGAAGTCCGACATGAAAATTGATTGCAGTTACCTACCTAGGTAGGGAGTACGGCTCCGATCCAGCACCAATTATTATATTAATCCACATCAGCATCCCGTTGCAAAGTCTTTGAGTCCGGGAGGGGGCCAGCCCGCAGTACAGCATCGGTATTTGATAACAAGGCTGGATTTGACAATCATTAAATATATCTTGGTCCGAACTTAAGTACCTAGGTAGTCGGGTGCCTTTCGCTGCTGGCCGACGACTAATCAGTATAGGATAGGCGACATTGGGAGTTGTACGCAACCTCGTTCAAATCATACACAGGTGGAGCTATTCAATGCTCAGGACAAGCACCACCACTCCACTCTGGAGTCTTAAAGCAGCCTCAGCTTCTGGTGCTGAAGACTTCGGGGAACGTTTGAGTTGATATCTATCTTTTTATTTTTTTCGCCGATGCTGTACCATGAGTACATACCCAATAAGGTAGGTAGGATTCTCGGAACGTAATAGATTCCCGACGCGTCAGGAATTTTTTCAAACCCCGCTACGCGACCTTTCCTAAAGGCACGTCACATATGACAGAGCTGGGGTCCGTTTGCGACCGAGATATGCACGAAAATGTGCGGTAGCACGACTGAGCGTGAATGTTAGTAACCTTGGACGCATCAAATAGCATGGTATCGAGCCTCACAGGCTCATTGAACATTTTCTAATGTATGAAACCTGTGAAACGGGTGGCCCCAAAGTCTCTCTAGGGCTCAAGTTCCTGAAGTCGGTCGATCTCATCCCCGGCCCGTTTTCCGGTTGTCCACCTTTTGCTTACGGGGAAGGAGATGGGGAGCTCCTCCATGTTATTGCCGAATCTCCCAACATGCACTAGCATCAACTTCAGGACCGTACCATGAAATGCCACAAGGCATGCACAATCATGGAAAGGTGACCGCGGCAGACGGCAACAGGTGGGGATATGATCCGAAACGGATCGTCGTCTCTTCAGCCTGATCAGGGCATTATTACCTCACCATGCCTCCGCGGAGCTACAAATCTCATGCAGTCGGATTAATCGATGCGGCTCGATTCCTGACAGGATTAGGCGAGACACAGCCCTCGAGGGAGCTGGGAGTAGAGCACGCGACCAACTTCCCAAGGCGGGAAAGGCGCCCCCCGAAGCTTGCTTACTTTTAACATCCTTCTCCCGCATCCATGCCATATCGGAAAAGCAAGCTCACTCACCTGATCCCCGTCTCCAAAAGCTTATTATAAGGTATCCCACGGGCTACCAACGCTCCTGCGCTGCCGCCGCTATGCACCACGAAGTCAGAGCCGACCGACAATGGCGGCTCTCTGGCCTGCGACTGCCGGATCCCATGCGGCCGATTGATGTCCATCCAGACATAGACCATATCATGGCAAGAAGTTCACGCAGCAGGGCCCCTAATCACCCCCTCACTCGGCTCACTCTACTCCGCTAACGAACGTCTGGTTACACCAGGACCGGCACGAACGGGAAACGGCCATTCTCCGCATCCTCGATTCTGTCGGGTTTAACTGGCCCGTCTTTTGCGCCGTTGCCATTGGCTTCCTGGCAACTTCGTACAGCCTGTTTGCCACAAACTTTATCAAGCCCGCGCTTCTCTACGTCTACCCCCCCAGCGACCTATCCAAGCAGGATATTGGCGAGGTTCTCGACCTGACCACCCTGAGCTCTACCCTGATCGGCATGGTCGTCTTTGGGCACTTTGCTGACCGGGGTGGGCGCAAGAAACTCTACGGGTGGGAGCTTGTTATTCTTATTCTGTCTACGGTCGGACTGGTGCTGTCCTCCCAAGGGTTTATGAGCCAGGGCGTAGATGGCAAAACAGAGTCCTCTATGAGCATATATGCGTCAATTATCTTCTTTCGGTGCTTGTTAGGCTTTGGGATTGGGGCAGAGGTGAGATTTTAGAACTCCTGAGCCACACGTTAACTATGTTATAGATAAGAGGCTAATGTGGTCTCACTAGTATCCGGTCTCGGCTGTCATAGCCGCTGAATTCGCCTCGACCGACACCAGGGCCGTCATGATGGCTTCAATCTTTCTGATGCAGAGCGTCGGCCGCTTCATGGCCATCGGCATTGGCCTCGGCTCATTGCGGGGGCTTATGGAGCACTATGACCTGAAAATGGACGAGCCTAACGTGGGGGTAAACGAGATCAAAGCGAAAATCGTCATCGATATGGTATGGCGAACTGTCATTGGCATGGGCGGTGTTATTGCACTCTTGGCTGTCGGCCTTCGTCTAACCATGCCGGAATCACCACGATACTATTCAGGGATTCGGAAAGACCTGCGACAGGCAGCCATAGCTGTAAAACAGGCCGGCGGGGATCTAACTGCGGATCAGCGACCAGGAACGTCACTCTCGCTGGGGAGACATCACAGCTTCCGCAAGGACGACGGCGAGCCGACGCCATGGTTCAAAGCCGCACTAAGGTACTTGAAGGACGGCGGCTGGAAGCCTCTTCTGGGAATCTCGAGCATATGGTTCCTTCTAGACGTGTGCTTTTACGGAACCAGTCTGGACAGCCCGGCTACATTAAATGTGCTCTGGCTTGACACCGATGTGTTCAATACAACCGGACACTATATCAACGGCACAGTGGCTGTTTGGAACTCAACCACGCCCATATGGAATGCCAACCCAGCATTGCCCAACGCAACCATCCAACGGGTCTTGAACGACAACGCCGTGCGGACACTGCTGCTGTCCTCGATTGCCTCGCTAGCTGGTAGTCTGGTGGCCATCCCCGTGGTCCACTACGCGAACCGCAGGAGACTATTAATCTACACCTCCGTGGCGCTCTCATTTCTGTTTATCGCCACAGGAGCCAGCGTTGTAAGGACGTACGCCAGACCAACACATCACCTCAGCATGGTCTTCTTTGCGCTAGCCCAGTTCATGTTCAACGTCGGGCCGAACACACTGACCTTCATCATCACAGCCGAAGTGTTTCCGACGTGTTTCCGCGGCTCTTTCTACGGCATTGGTGCTGCGTCGGGGAAGCTTGGAGCCATCGTCATCAGGGCGATAGTGGCTCACACGGGCGATGGATATAAAGCGCTCGTGGCATACTTGTTCGTGTTCAGCGTCATTATGCTTGCTCTGGCTATTATTGCTATGATCCCGGGGGCCCTACCAGAAGTTCAGAAGGATACGGGGAAACGTTCAAAGCAGCGCGTTCCTCCCAGTCCAGCGTTGACGGCTATGGACTATGGTGGTACTCCGCCAGGCGGGGGTAATTCTACCGGTCACTGGTGGGATGCATGTCTTCCGAGAAGATGGAAGAGCAAAGCGCTTGAAGATATTGCCAGGTACCCGTCACCACAAGAAGAATTCGCTTTAAAGAGAGATAATGACGTAGTGCTAAAAGAGGATGAGATGCCGGACCTATAAGTCTCATGGAGGAAGAACATACTTACGAAGTAAGGGCTGATATATATATTCCTCTAGACGATGAAACTGCGATTTATCTGGCCGGAAATTTCTTCTTCCCCTCGATAATGTCTTGCACAAGAAGCACATAGTCTTCTCCCAAGGTGAAAGTAGGAGTTGACTCTCAAAGGCGTCTCTGCGCTACATTCAATGCTCAAGATTTCTCTCAAATTTCCACCTGTGCGGAATCAGTGGTTTTCGCGTTGGGAGAAGATGGTTGTGGTTTCGGCCGGGGGTTTCGGTAAGCGTCCCTCGCCAACTTAAAAGCGTGCGTAATCTTGGGACAAATGGGCCAAGCATAATAGGTCCCTTCACCAAGACTGGGAGACCCCGTGATGCACTGCCGGTGACGACGTCGACAATTTTCTAAATAAATGATCTATACAGGCTCAAAGACTCCTCGGGATGATGTCACGGCATCTTGGCCTAACACGTGGCGCAGCGAACACGCATGAACAGTTCCTAGCGAAACCACCAACTAGCGGAAGGGTGAATCAGACGCAGCAGCCTTCAAAGTATTCGGAACCAGGGATATCCACGTACTCACGTGTGAAATCACCAATATTGCAAGGCTGTCCCTCATTACGCAGGCTCATATTATTATAATGGTCATGCGATCGAACATCGCGCGTTCTGAGCGGGATCGGCATCAACTAGTAGCACGATGGACAAGTGAGGCTCAGAGGCACGGATCTCAACGGACATACTTCCACCAGCTCAGCCCAGCAGAACCAACGACCCTACTCCTCGGGCCCTCAACCAGACCGTTCACCTGGCGACAACAATTTGCGATCTTGATTCATTTTCACACGCAGCCGTCTTCAACCCGACCTCACGGATCTACTCATCTTGAGACCATTGTCCAATCTCGTGACTGCCCTCCTGTTCAAAAAACCCTAGCAAGGTGCTTCTCAAATCAAGCGCTATTGTATAACACTACCCACGGCAACAATTATGAGCCTCACAGCTGTGAGTCTTCCTCTGCATGTCCCAACATCTCGGCTGCTCCCATCAGCCAGCGACCTTCTGTACTCAGCAATAGGCTGTATTTGCACTGAAACTAAGTAACGCGACAGTCAAGCATCATCCTCTTCGTCCTTGCCGTGTTTCTGCCACCGGGCGCGGTCCTGATCTCAAGGGGATGCGGGGCGCACTTTTGCCTAAACATACTCCTCACCCTCCTCGCCTGGCTGCCCGGCGTGCTGCACGCGTGGTATGTGGTCGCGAGGCAGGATAGGATGGAGAGGATGCGGAGATATGAACGCCAGTATGGTATGCAACGACGCCGGCCTGCTTGACGTTGATTTGTTTTTCTTCATGAATTTCTTTTTCATGGGGGCCATGGAGGTTGGTCAGGCCGGCTTCCAACATCCGTGCGAGCGGCTGATGTGACATAGACGGTATACCGTTGAGGACTTACACATGAACGGGCAACTTGGCATATAGGCGAGAAATGGGAGGAGAGGGGGGTCTTCGAGGGACAGTTTAGCCTCCACAAAATCAGAGAAATTCTATCTTGGTACGTTCTATCACGCACCTTACACCGGGTGGCTTCGTGCTGGACCTCTGAGAGGCCCGACGCCTCAGTGGTGTTGTTCTTAATCCGTAGACAGCCCGAAGGCGTACGGTTCCTTCATACAGTGGTAAACGCTCAGTGACCCAGCGTTTGCAAAAGACACAGTGTCAAAAAGCCCGTCTCTAACTTGCGCGATGCCTGTGGAAGAAGGACAAACTTCTGACGCCCACCCTAGATGATATTGTAGGGACAGTTGCTGTTTCTTTCCACCCTTTCATGTCTAATCAGCACTAAATGCCTGTGACATTGACGTTCACAGAAGGAGAGTGTTGGAACTGCGAAACTGGCCTTGTGGTTAACAGCCCCGGGACGAATGCTTGCTTCATCACATACAGTTGTGGCGGCGCCGAAATGAACTCACTCATACGTCAACACAGTGGCTTTACTCAGTGGCCAAGGTCGCGTGTGAAGTTGACCTCCCTGTACTGTTCGTCACCACAGGCACTTGCATCGGCATCGGCACCACCGCCTACACACTCGCTGGGTCATCTCTCAATCCAGCCCCATCGTCAGTCACCTTGTCTTTACCAGTGCTCTCTTCAGTTCGAGGCTCAGATTTATCTCTCCAAGATAAGTTTGCCTCGTAATAAATAGGGCGGTATATTGAAACATTTATATGCTCTCCAATCTGTCCACTAATAGCTCATTTTGTTTCCGACAGGGTAATGGTTTCGTGGAGGAAGCGTTGCCCTCGTTAACTGCCCCGGGTGGTGTTTGTCAATGTCGCCAAAATGGTGATCGGATTCGTGTTGTTTGGGCTCCCAAGCTTGGTCTGGGTACTTCGGGCACCTCGTTTGCGAGCAGCAGCGCCGGGAAATTCTGGAGCTGCGCTGACAACAGCAGTTGCTGTGATGCCCGAAACATAACCATGTTTGAGCTCCACGTGCTGTTGGTCTGTAGTGCTGTAGGTTTTCTGCCCACCAACAGTTGCATGCATGATGCTGACCTCTGTGGAGCAGAATCCTGGCGTCGCCGCTGCAGTGGTTGGTCTCTTCCAGGACCAACATCGCAGACAACATGAAGGCTCAATTGGGCAGTCCATTGTTACCGCCCGCACCCACGATGGTTCAAACTTCAACTCTTGGCCAACATGACCAACAACTGGTCCTGCAGATCCCCGCAATTGCTAACCCAATATCTGCGCTTCCGTACATATAGGTTTACTTGACGTACAATCTAAAAATTCAACGCTCACAACCTTCAGTCTCTCCTGCCCAGAAACCTCATCAACCTTGCACCATCTTCATGTCTTCTCCCAAGGAAACCGTTCTCATCACAGGCTGCAGCGACGGCGGCATCGGCTCGGCTCTCGCCCTCATCCTGCAGCAGCGCGGGCTCCACGTCTTTGCCACAGCCCGCGATCCATCCAAGATGTCGGCGCTCAAAGGCTTGCCCAACATCACACCATTAACCCTTGATGTCATCAAGCCCGAAGACATCAAGGCCGCAGTTGATATTGTCACCAAGCAGACGGGTGGCACTTTAAACTACCTCATCAACAACGCGGGACGCAATCACTTTATGCCCATCCTGGATGGGGACTTGGACGTGGTGCGGAAGCTGTTTGAAGTCAACTTTTACGGCCCGCTCGCCATTACTCAAGCATTTGCGCCTTTGCTTATTAAATCGAAGGGGATGGCTGTTTATATCACCTCGGTGTCCGGCTACATCAATGTTCCTTTCATGGGTAACCTGCAAACCGTCAAACCCCGCTGCATTCCTCAGGAGCTGACATGATATGCAAAGGAACGTATGCCGCATCCAAGAGATCTCTAGAGATAGCAGCCGAGACCCTGCGACTTGAACTGGCTCCCTTCGGCGTCGGCGTACTCGAAGTCGTTACCGGGGCCGTCAAGACCAAAGGTCAGTCGTACTTCGGGGACTTCAAGCTCCCGGAGCAGTCACTTTACAAGCCGATCGAAGGGGTCATCGCGAGTCGGGCCCAGGGCAATGATCAGCTGCCCCGAATGGAGACGGCCGAATACGCTGCCGCCGTTGCGGATCAGATCCTCAGCCGGGCAACTGGCCGGTTCTGGTATGGAAATAACGCCGAGACTACTAGGCTTAGTACGACGGCGACGGCGGTGCCACAGTCAGCTATGGTAAGCCTGAACTGACGACCTTATTGTCTCGTGTGTATGCTAATTGGGCAAAGGATGCTGGAATGTCATATGGATGCGGGCTTGATGCTTTGCCGTGAGGTGGTACTGGACATGTAGAGCATCAATTCATGGGACTCGCCATGTGAACCGGGGTGATGTGTAATAACTGTCTATGAAACTATGTAATGAACTTTCTTCCTGCCGAGCCCTTCCCAAAATGCGAGGTGAGGTCAAGTTCAGCACGGCCGTCTTGCTTTCCCAAGGGTTACTCTATTTATTCAATCGTGTCCCGAAAATCCAGTTTTCTGAGCACCGCTGATGATGTGTCTCCTCCATTCCTCATCGCTCAGAATACTCCTAACACGAGCCTCCAGCCACTCCGTGTTGCCCCAGAAGCCCCAACTCGCCTGAAACCGGAGCCAATCGACCAGTGCAGTCTCCCAATGCCGCACAAAGATAGCCCAGTCATACTCTCTCCCGCCAGTCTCCTTCAGACGCGCCCAATACCTCTTCAACAAATCTTGTTCGCCAGGTTGCATCTCCAGCTCATGCGGAACGTTACGGTTAGCCACAAGCATGCTCAGCGGTACTGAGCACGTGAAGAGCTTAGCCAAGTCGCAGACGCCCAAGCCGAGACCGGTATACTGGAAGTCGTAGAATGCCACCTCTGACCCCGAAGTACTCGTAAACAAGTTCTCGGACTTGACATCGCCATGGATGAGTGTCTGGTACTCCTCAATGGCACTAGGCGCCGTCCCAGATCGGCTGGGTGCGAGATACGCAGCGACGATCTGAGCGATGGACATATTCTCCCCTTCGACCACGGAAGTGAGAGCCCCATTCCATTCGTCGCGGTGGTTGCCGGCGAGTCTCTTGTATTCCGCAAGACGTGTCGCAAGGTACGTGTAGCCACCATTGAGCCAGACAGTCTTATCAGTCGCATCTTGACCGTCACGTTGGACCTCCTCAAGAGGCGGCAGCACCAAGGATGAGCGCTCAAAGTCCTTGGCGCGCGGCCACCAGAAGCCGTGGAATCCCGACAGCCAGTCTAGGGCCGCGTGCACTTGCGTCTGTGAGAGAACATCGCGCTTCTCCCCAGCGACGGGGTACTGAACGCGGAGATCGCTCAACAATGTAGCTGTAACCGACGACCCGTCTTTGTGATGCTTCTTGACGCTGCCAAGGCATTTGGCAACTGGGAGCGAGGAGGGCATCTGTGGGGCAAGGTGGCTGTAGAAGAACTGCTCGACCTGGTAACTCAGGATTTTCCTCGTGTGGCCCTCGTCACCCGATCTTGTTGGTGGCGGAGTAACCAGCTTCAGTATGAACGTCTGGGGTTCTCGGGACGTGGATTGTGGGGTAGAGATTGCCGAATTGCTGGTCGAGGCTGGCCGCGATGACTCCGTCGAAGAATTCCCTGAACTGCTCGGCTTCGCGACGACGCGACAAATTTCGCCATAACCAGCCCACAGTGACTGTATTGTCGTCGATGATTGAAACTCGAGCCCATTCAAAGCAAGAAGGGAGGCAGCGATCTCCTCTGGCAGGGGGCTTTCGGGCATGGCGGCGTTGAAAGAAGACGACCAGTAGTTGAAGCCCAATGCCACGAGGAATACCAGTCCCGCGATCAACCAATAAACTCTCATCAAGCGTGGAACGATCAAGCACGTAAATAAAGCTCAGGTGAACGTGGTGTAGTTATAAGTCACTATTGGACGCAAATTCTCGAGTGATGCCAGAACACGACCATTTCGTTGAGCCCCTACATGTAGCCCTACAATGACGGCTTTAGGACAGAAACGTGTGACGTTTTCTAGGGCGCACAGCCACAGAAAATCAGCCACAATTGTGGCTGAGCCATCAGCTACAGAGTGATAGCTAGACACAGCAATCGCAAGGTACGTCGCAAGACCCAAGTACTTAAGGCAAAAGCAGTGGCGAGAGAGCACACATCGCCGACACCTGAGTAAGCTCCATCGATTCTCTAGGGATTGCACATGCAGACGAGTGTCACGGGCAAGGCCATTTGCTGCGTGACGCAAGGAGCTTTTCGTTGATACTGGTCATCTAGGGTCTGGGTAGCGTAATGGTGACCAGGCCTCCTTCCAATTCTTCCTGCAAACGGTCGAGGCATTTGTCCATGATAGCGTCTTGGAGCTCCTCTAGCTTGTCTGGCAGACTTGTCTCCAAAGCGTAGTCTACTTCTTGTTGGACAATGTTCCTGGTTGCTCCTTCCCACTCCCTTGGCTTCTTATCCCAAATCTTGCCCATCTCCTCATTGATGCGCTTGTCAACTTGAGTCATGACCTGCTTAGGCATCTTGTCTACTTGGGTACCCATGCGAGCAAGTACATCTGCCATCTGGGCCTGCTGCAAAGAAAAGAATTTGTCCATCTGTGCCCTTTGCTGGGCAAGAAGTTCAGTGTAGACACTATCGACATCACGTAACATTGCAGTGCTCGCATCTGCAGTGACCCGCTGTCGCTTGTTGGATGGCTTCGACGCAAAGATGGAAGGTGGGGGAGGTGGTGCTTCTGCGTAAGGGGGAGAGATTGCGACGCCGCGAGCATTTTTAGATCCATCGACAGTCAGAGACGTGGGCTTCGTTTCTGAACTCGCATAAGGAGCGGGGTCATTGACGATTATGGCGCCACGGCCTTTGTAGAAGTCGCCGAGGATACTGTGCCTATGGTGCTGCGTGACAGAGCCATTGCAGAATGCCTGGCAGAGGCGCTCAATCCAGTTCTGATCTGGAATCTGATGCTGTTCCACGTGAATAGCGAGCACAATCTGCTTCGTGAGCCGAATTAGGGAACTAAGCATCTGTGGATCGAGCGCTTGTTGTAACGGTAAGCGGGTGTCTGAAGGTGCTACCACACAGACCGGTTTACTGAGCACTAGGCGAAAGCATGTTGTGGGACCACGCAGGACAGTAGAGACGCCGTCCTGGAGATGGTGTACTGGGTCCTGGAGCAGCAGTAACACGTGTTCTGGTTGAATCTAGAGATAGAGGTAGGCAGGTTCCTGGGCTGCTTCTCCTCCGCCACTAAGCTGAACCCGTATCTTAATCGTGAAGATTAAGGTCTGCTCTTGTTCATTAAAATAGAGGCTAAGCTGGAGGGACGGGCCATCTAGTCCTGCTAGGTAGAGGAATGAACGCGGGCTAGAGGTATCATCAGCCCACTCAATGACAGCAGGAATGTTGCGGATGCGGGTTATCATGGCTAGCAAGGACGAATTGAAGCTAATGTAGCCATAGCTGTCCCACGGAGAAAGCTCGGTCAGTATATCTGCTTGTGGTTTGAAAGGGGTCGGGGATCTTTGCTATGCGACAGAGCGCGGAAATAGAAACCCCTGGTATCAGGATGCCCACCCGCCCACGCTTTGAATGGCACAGAGTAGCCAGGGCAGCCTTGGCCCGGAGTCGGTCGGCGGTTGGTGGAGGAAGCTATCCAAGCGTGACGATGCAGCCCGAGGAACACAGTTTTAGCAGCCCAAAACCCAGGAGGTGGAGAACTGTTGAGGGAATGGCCATAGAGGTACGAGGGAGCCCCGATCGCGTGCGCCAGGATGGTCACTAGTGCAGTACGAGGTGGTCCTGTGCCCGAGATGCAAGGAAACCAGTTCCCCGTCTGGCTGAGACCCCAGATTCTCCACCGCCTGTAGCCTGGCGTTGGGAGCAGACGACGAGTGTCTCGGTTGCAGCTGCAAGGTGCAATGCAGGTGCCACGCTTGGTGTTGCTCTGTCTGGGATAAAATGAGGCGAGGCAAGGAAAAGAAGGAAGACTGCGTGCCAGCGGACACGTTCGTTGTTGGAAGCGCGAGTTGACGAGAGTGAGACGAGAGAAGAGAGTGGCTAAGGAAGTTAGTTCACTTGTCTCGGGGCCGGACAATCAATCCTGCCGGCAGGGGCATAGACCATCCCGCCGCCAGCCCACGTGTTTCGTCACGCTAGTACTGTTGCCCACGGTACGTACCCCTGAGGATCCCGGAAGAGGGATTCCGTAAGCAAACTATCTGCCTCATTGACTACCTGCTGTATACTCATAACTCTGCTTAGGCGCCATCGCCGCTTTGCTTTGGCTGCGCCAAAGGGTAAACCGGCAGGCAGCAGATGGCTCGGCTGGAACGTACAGTTTAGATGTGCAGTTAGATAGACTTCCTTAAGCCTAATATCTTTAACACCAGGTTTCCACACTGGCACGAACATCACGAACATCGGCATCTCGGGAAACCCCATAGTTCGCTTATCGGTCAGTATGTTCCTCTGGCGGCAGCGGCCGGAGAATTCGCCGGCAATTAGCAGATGGGGCAGGGACCGGGGTAGACTTCTCGTGGGCAGAAATAGCTTGGTGGAGATCCGGCAGTTCACGACGCGCTGGGTCTTTTTCAACATTAATCTATCACTCTCGTTAACGAGTTAGCCAACGGATGTCCAAGATAATGACACCTGCAAGCGCCGCCCTGCGGTCGTTGAAAGTTTTTCTGCCCTCCAGCAAAGCAAGGTTCCCGCCCCTCCCAATAATGGGTGTGCGCGCTCACGCACGTCGTGCTGACTTGATTATCTGGGATTTGATTATCTGATAAAACGTGGCGTGGCTTGGTCTTTTATCATCGTTAGTCCCTGAGACATCGATGCGGGTGACCCATGTGCTTACAAGGTGCTGCCTTGCCTCCCTTTGGGACGAAATGCCTCCAAGCAGTGTGACCTTCCGCCCTCGGCCCTTGGAGCATATGGCCTTGATTCATGCACGTGATGGTGTATCCAGTTGTCCTTGACACGAATACACATACAGAGCGTGCCGCTCGAGAGTGCCGGGACGAAATCAAACTCCGTTTTGTAGGCTAGCATGGCGAGCACTCCGACGAAGGCTTCGAGTATGAGGCCCGTCCCTTGTTGCGCCCGAAGCTGCATCTTCGCTAACGACTCGTCCTTTGGCCCTCTTCGATTGCGACTCCGGGGGTATCTCGTCCACGTCATCACGTCGTCTCTTCTTTCTCTCTTTCACATTGTCGTCCTTCGTCTTGCTCTTCGCCGTCTTTCTCTGCTGGGACATCTCCGTCTCCATCAGATGCGCTTCCCTGATAACCCACTCCACCCGATGCCTTTGGTAGTAGACAGCCGCCAGCGCCCGTTCATACGGTTTTGCCTCTCGAATGAAGTCTCGAATCGCTCTGTTGCTCGCATCCCGTTCTGCTTGGGCCGCTTCCAACTCCTTGGCCGGGCTGGCAGCTTTCGCACCCGGACGCCTTTGAGGCTGTGTGGAACTTGGACCCGCTGGCCTGCTTGAAGCCATGTTGCCATCCGGCTCTCTTGCGATGAGCAGCTTCCAGGATTCCAAGAATTGCTTCTGTAAAGATTCTGCAGTGGCCGTCAACGACTCCAAACACCATTTCTCGAAGTTGAGATACTCGAGCCAGTTGGTCCACGTGTCCTGTTGGTATGGGTTCTTCCTCAATTGAGGACGTCGAATGAAGTGATGAGGTGTGAGACGCGTCTGGACTGCATCTTTGTAGGCGGCGAACGATTGGCCGTCAGGCAGTTGTCGGGATGCCGGCATGTGTTGCCACTGCCGCCGGATAGTCTCGTTGAACGAAGTAGCAGACACCATCGTGTGTAAGCCCATCCGCTTATATCTGCACCTGATTGCCTTGAGAAACGCGGAGAGTCCCTCCTCGCCATCGTCGAGCCCTCGGTTGCTCCACTGTGATTTTCGAAAGTTCCACCACCGCGTGAACTGCCTCGAAAAAATGGTCTTTATTTCTCCAGCCCCGGTCTCTGTGTCTGGGTCATCGCTGAGCCATGAAAGGATCGCCGTGTACCTGGTCGTAGGATCGGCGAGGATGTGCGACAGCTCCTCGGTTGAGCAGGCCGGGCGGCCGCCATCTTCAATCAGCCCATCATGACTTAAGACTTCGAAATTTTGATAAGCGATAGGCGGTGGGGTACTCTCGGTCGACCCGTCCGGCGACCGTCGATGTTCAAGGTTCGGAGAGTCGTTTTGTCTACCAGCCAAGTCCGTTAGGCGTGTGAGGAGGTCATCGACGTTGAGCTCGAGTCGCAAAGCCGCGTCACTGCTCAGGAATGCGCATCAGTTTGAGATGCGCCACGGTACGCACTATCCCGAGTCGTCTCACCGTAGTTTGTGTGCCAACTCATCTCGTTGACTCTTGGGGAGTCTCCTCACACCAACAAGACTCGAGATGTCGAATCCTTCATCAGCGTCGTTTCTCTTCAAATACTGGACGAGCTGTGCCTCGTCGTACGCTAGGAGGTCCGTGGCAGTCACAGGTAAATGTTGCGCTTTCGATTTAGCAACCGGCATTGGAGAGATTGCGCATCAAGCTGGAGTTGCAGGCGAGCCGAAATGTGGGCGAGGAGACGAGTTTTGGTTTGGGTCGAAGAAAGCGCGAAGTGGGGAAGCGCGCCTACTTATTTTGGCTGACACAGGCTTGGCCTAAGCTGCCGGCATCATGGTCCATGGGGCAAAGCCTAATAGCGCCCAGCGCCACATCCAGACGCACGGCCTGCCAAACAAATCAATCGTATGTCATCCACGCCGAATCATTTGCCTTGATCCCATCTTCAACAGAAATTACAAGGGCTGTACGCTGGGTGTTTTCTCAGTCAGCTTGTTGATACTCAATCGATGGACGGCCATGGCTACAACGGCGTGATTCCATGCCAGCCAGCTATCTAGGAGCTCCCAGGGGTAGGTAATTTTAGCTACAGACAGACCCACGTTCCACCACGCTACGGCCTTGGCTCCACCTTCTTCCTCACTCATCTTCCCTCTTGCTCCGTTTGTAAGCTGGCGACCGTTTGCTGACGGCACGTCGTTGCTCTACTGAAGAAAGCGGATGGGTGAGAGGCCGCGTGAGCGACAACGGTGAGCTGGTCTCTGGCCAGGTTCTCTTGCGCATCGGTCCCTTTCCTCCAGGAGCGTCGACAGCGCCTGTCCCATCTACTTGGACCTCTTCGCCAGGTTCGTATTGAATGAGGAAGGACACGCCATTCTCCTCGTCACGTTCACCAGTGTGTAGTTCTCCGGCTTCATTGGCATGATTGCTTGTGGGGCTAGCTATTTCAGCACCTTCATGGTCCCACAGCAACTCATCCACAGTGCTTCCCGGCGAAAACGGCCTGGAGGCTTCTGGAACCAGGCCCAGTTGAGTGTCAGGGCTTGGGGCATCCAGCCGCCCTCGTTCTTCTTCAGAACCAGTCGGGGTGGTATGGCTGCGGTTCTCGGTGAGGCTCTCATCAGGGCCTTCTACTGTCTCTCTGATTGACCGCGAGCCGTCCCAGGGAGGCTGGATATTGAACCGAAACGTTGACGCCTGCTCTGGGTCCTTGGACCCCACCGCAGGCTGGGCGGTGGACATCGAAGGTTTGGGAGTGGCCGAGCCCTCGTCCCAATCACCACGATCATCATTCGGCTTGATGCTGGACATGCTTTGCAGGATTTTTTGCGCCTCGTCGTGAACATAGTCTGCCGACGACCTCTCCTCCGGGTCCTCAACCAGCATGCTGTCAATGAGGAGCCAGAGAAGCTCGCCGCCTCGCGCATTGTATATCTCCACGACGTGACTTTGAACTGCGCGTATCCAGGCGAAAGCGTCAGTGGTCCACTTTTCCTCGTACTCTGGAAGCCCACCGCACACGAGTGAGGCGACGAGGACGCCGAGAGACCAGATATCGACGGCCACGCTGTATGTGTCGTCCGCAGCGCCCTTCACCTTAGCCATCTTGAGATAGATCTCTGGAGCTGCCAACAACGCCGTGCCACAGCATGTCTTCAGGGTATCCGCCGCTTTGGAGAGACCGAAGTCGCCAAACTTGACAAGGATGCCGTCAGCTGTCCTGTCAAAAACAAGAATATTCGCAGGCTTGATGTCACGGTGGCCGATCGAAGGCGTCTTGTTGTGGAGATATTCCAGGGCCGAAGACAGTTGACAGAGTATCTGCGCGCTGTCCAAGGCCGACACGTCGGTGTAATTGTCGAGCGAGCCTCCGGGGATGTACTCGAATTCCAATTGGGGATAGGGATGGAACGTCGCACCTCGAAACGCAACGATGTGTTCCTAGAATCCTCATCGGTCAGTGAGTATGGGCAAGCCATGAGAATGCCGGGGTGCCAGTACTAACATGAGAAATGCTTCCCATAATTTTGGCCTCTTTCCTCCAACTGTTCTTGTTCACTTGGCCGGTCTTCATGAGCTTCTGCAGCGGCGACTTCACGACATACTCCTCTCTTGTCGTCACGTTCCACACATATGTCACAACCCCAAAAGCGCCCTCGCCGAGTTCTTCCTTGTAGAGGATCTGCCGCGAGCGGGCGCCCGTCGACGGCGTCTGCTGCCCAGTGGGGAGCCGGGTGCCTTGCAGACTTCGGATAATGAGAGAGGCGAACAGGTTCTCGGGATCTTCCGTGCCCACGCGGAATTGCTTCACCTTCTCGATATAGTCCGGGGACGTGAAGTCGCGACGGGGCACGATGACCTTGAACTGAATAAAGTCTGTGATGTTGAGAATGGGGTGTTTGCCATTCGCAATGCTGGGGCCTACCAAGGGCCAGTCGAAATCAGACAGTCGCTCTCCCGGCTCTCCATTGTAGGTGACCTTTGTTCCGCCCGTGGAGCCAAGGTCTCTTGCAATCGGCATGTTCGTCTTGTCCTCGAAGGTGAAGGCGAGATGGAATTTGCTGACGCCGGGTATGTCCTGGAAAGTCAAGTCGGCGTTCCCGGCGCAGCCGCCGACGACACCAATGTTGGTCCTGGCGCCATGGCTGAACCTCACCACAAGGCAATCGGTGTTCTCGAGAAGCCCGTACTCCTCTGGAAGCTCCGTCCCCTCTCTCTCATGTCGAGGGATGCTATGCGGTTTGGCTGTGTTTTGGCGGGCTTGAACAAATCGCGACTTGTTCTCGGGCATGGACGTTGCAAAGGCTGCGCCCTCGAAACCCTCGCCCTTATGCGGTAACAAGAACAGAACAACATCGTCGAGGTCGATGTTGTCCATTTGATCAACACGATGTGCCAGTATGTTCGGGAGCGTCGAGTAGAACAGACAAGGTCGTGCCGCCGGAAGCGAAGGAGGGGTTTACGAGAACCCTGGTCATGCTTGAAACTGGCATGGGTGCGTTTATCACCTGTAACGTGTTGGGAACTGACCGGGTGGGCCTTCGTAGGAGCGCTTCCCATGGCACTAGCGGCATTATTGGTGAAGAAGAATCGACAGAGACCACTTACCTCTGCAGGACAATATGTCATGTACGGATCAACGTAGTTGGGCTTAATAGGTGTATCTACGCATCAGCACAGCTAAAACACATGTAGACTATGTCTTTCGCTGTGCTTAATACCGAGTCGTGTTCAAAAGCAAAGACGCTGACAGGAAGGCTAACACAGCTATCTTACACTGCGATAAACTCTTAAATAATTGTTTTATTATATCAAGGCTAAGTAGAACACTTTTTATAATAAATTAATTAATCTCTTTAGATAATAATAAACTATTATAAAGATAACTAAATAAGGGCTATACTTACTTTAAACTTTGCTTAAACTTACTTATATTATAACTCTTTTAATAAATAACTCTTAGTTAAAGTAAAAACTACATTTTAACCTAGCTTATTATTTAACTACAAATACGATATTTAAAAGAAAAGAAGAAGGTTAATATTTAATTTATATAATTATATAATGAACTTAATATTAGAATTTAGTCTTACTTTTTATTTAAAAAGCTTAGGCTATTAATAAATTAAATAACAAGATTAACTTTTTCCTTATATAATACTCTTATAATATTATTAGAAATAGGCTATATTATTTTTTTAACGTAAGATTTTATAACTTAATATAGTGTTATTCTTAATCTATAGATAATCTAAAGGCGTACGGTCTCTTTCTATAGTAGTAAACGTTTAAGATTTAGCGTTTATAAAAGATATAATTTTCTAAGTCTCGTTATATTACTACCTCGCTATCTAGATCGGCTTTTAAATACTAAAAGAAAAAGAGTACTATTTAAAGGAAGCTTATAAAGAAATTCTTAGATAAAACCTTATCCTATTACTACTAATAAATATAAGCTTATAAATATCTAAAAACTATTTATAAAATAATTAACTTTAAGCTAACTTAAGAAACCTAATATATTAAAAGATATTATATAATAGATAAACTTATAAAGTTAGTATCTTTTATTTCTATTTAAGATAAAACCTAACTTAAAAAAATAATTAAAATTATAATTTCTTATAAACTATAAAGTAATAATTATAAAGAAACTACTACTTTATTAAAAGAAGTTAAATATATTATTTAAATAAAAATATAGTGGTATAAATAACATTTACTTATTTATTTACTTATAGTTTATAGACTTATTACTAAAGATATTAAAGCTATTAAGTATATCTAAATTATATTAAATAATAGTATAAAATTATAAAACTATAAATATTAATAGTACTAA
>MAVT02000615.1:1233-25659 GCA_001702395.2 Diaporthe helianthi
GGGGGGGGGGGATGTTGGTTAATACTACAGTGGTATTCTAAAAATCTCGCTATGCAATGTTTACACCGTCCAAAGCAAAGTATGTGGCAATATATACATACGGCGAAGTCATGACATCAATAAAAACCTTGGAACCCTATGCCGATGCAATCCACAAAAGAACACCCGCCCGAGCCGCTCTTAAAAAAACAACCAAAAATCCGAACGCACAGCTTTTACTCCTCATCGTCCTCCAGCTCAATCTCCTTGCCGCTGCCCTCATACAGCATCAGACTCGAGATCCATCCGCCAACAGCAACGGCACCGACAGCCCACCAGCTGAAAGCGACCATGCCCCAGTCAAGCCCGACACCGTACCAGTAACCACCAACAATAGGCCCAACGGTGCGGAAGCCAGCCGAGACAGACTGGCCGATGCCGTGGATGGTGCCCAGCACGGACGGGTGGGGGCTGCAGTTGTTGAGCAGGATGATGCTGGCGGGGAGGGTCATTGTGCGGGCCGAGGTGTGCAGGAAGAGGATGAGCACGATGCCGAACCACAGCAGGGTGGACGTGGTGTTGGTGGTGGTGCCGTCCTCGCCGCCGGTCGACTGCTGCTGCTGCTGCTGCGGCATCACGGCCAGGAAGGGCGCCAGCAGGTACGCCACGGGGAAGATGACGAGGAAGTAGCGGAACGACCGCAGTGTGCCCAGGCGCGCGTGCACGGGCGGGTACATGACGACCTGCAGCAGCATGCCCAGGACGCCGAGGATCGACGTCGCGTTGCCCACCGTCGACGCCGGCATGCCGAGCCCGCCCGCGAACCAGAGCAGGTTGCGCCTGCCGATGGTGTTGGTGGTGGTGGTGGTGGTGGTGGTGGTGGCTGCTGCCCCGGGTTGCGACTCGATGTGGGCGGGGGCGAAGCCGGGCCGCGGCGACGACAGGAACAGCGACCAGAGGTTGGTGAAGGCGCCCAGGTGGAAGTCGTAAAAGGCCTGCGAGAGGAGCGTGCAGATGACGTTCTTGGTCCACAGCCGGCTGAAGGCGAGCACCTTGCGGTTCTTGGGCTCCGTCATGGTTGGCTGCGGGTTCTCGGACTTCTCCTCGAAGTGCAGCTCCGAGTAGCCGTTGTGGGAGTGGTAGACGTAGTCGAGGGGCCGGCGCAGGATGAATGCCTTTGCGCGTGCGGCTGCGTAAAGGCCGGCGTCGAACGAACCCTTCTTACCCTTGGACGTCTCCTCGAGGCCAAAGAAGACAAAGAGGAAGGTGACGAACAAGAAGGCAGCGTTCACGATCGACGGCAGGGCGAAGGGGTACTTCTCGATCATGGGCGAGTACAACGGAGCTTCGATGCCGAACCAGCCCGGGAGCGTCATGGCCGGGTCGGCCAGCCAGCCGCCGATGATGGGGCCGAGGATGCCGGCGACGTTGAAGCTCATGGGCAGGATGAGGAACGCGCGGGACTGGTACTTCCTCTCGACGGTGATCTCCGAGATCATGGTGCGGATGATGCCCACCAGGCCGTTTATCGAGCCCGAGAAGATGCGCCAAGCCATGGCGGCAGCAAAGCTCTGCGAGAACCCATAGCCGAAGCAGCCGATGGCCGTCCCCAGGGTCCCGACCAGGAGCACCGTCTTGCGACCCCCCCACCACCTGGTCGAGTCGGCTGCCTTGCCCCAGGCGATGGCAGTCAGCACCTGGGCGCCGGTGAAGCAGCCCGTCAGGAGGCCAGCTTGGGCTGATATTTGCGCATCCGAGAGGATTGCTTCTATACGGACAGAGTCAGTCAGTCAGTCAGCCAGCACAAAGGCACGACCTGCCGGGATTTGGGATCCTTTTTTTTTTCGTGTTTACGTACCTGAGCCGCCCGTCTCTTTCGTCCGCTGCTCGGCCATGTGCTTCAGCTGGTAAAAGACGTACGCCTGCAGACTGGCCACCTGCAGGAAGTCGACGAACCGGCACATGAACAGGATGAGCAGCTGGCCCTTGTGCGGGAGGGACATCCAGGTGACGTGCTCTGGTGCAGCCTTCTTGCACGAGTCCTCCTTCTCGACGTCTCGCGACAGGAACGGGGCGTTCTCCTTGTCAATGTCATCCTCCGAGTCAAAGTATCTCTCTCGTGGACTACTTGTGGTGTCGAATACTGTGACGGATGATGACGACGACGCAGCACCAGGCGAGAACACGGCTCGCCTCTGGTGTTCTTGGTTCAGAAATGTGTCAAAGTCCGCTTCACTATCGAACTCTCCCTTTTCGTTCACAGAAGACTCCCGCGTAATGTCAAACTGGCCCGGTGGTGCTAACTTTCTCGGTTGTGAGTGAGCTGGGGTCGTTTGTTGTGCCATGTTAGTCAGTGTGGGAGCCTGCTCCTCCTGCACTGGCTTATTATTATGGTGGTGCTGATTGATATGGTGTGAGGGAATAATCCTCTCAACTCCAAGGATTGCCTGCCCTCTTAGTTTTCAAAATGGATCAGATCTGGTCCACTGATAGCGCAAGTGTTTAGCAAGGGTGCTCAGTGAGACGGGTACTGAGAACTGGTAAGTGAGTGGCAAGGGGAAAAAAAGTAAAATTGATTTGGAGAACGTAGAACAGTGAGTGAGTGAGTGTCGTAGAATGGTATGGGGTAGGTACCCTAGGGTAGTAGAAGGAGCGGCTAGCCGGGAATATCGACGGCAGAGGTGATGATAATATGAAGAGGCAACTCCGGAAGGTTACAAAAGAGGGCTGGAAATAGAAAGTTTGAAGTTTGAAGTCAACGTCGCCGGGGCAGCCGCAAAGGTTTGCATGTACTTACTCAATAAGCCACAGTCTGCGTGGAATAAATGGGCCGCCGGGGGTATTGGCTGCGACAGGCAATCAATCTCAGTCCATCCCTGGCGAGACTGCTTGGTGATGGTCAGGGTCACCAGATGAAAATAATCAGAAAAGAATGGGAATTGGTGCAGTGAAGGCAGCCCGGGGGTGAAGGCAGGGGAGGGCACTGCCCACTCAGGCGACTGGGCAGGTGTACCTGAGCGTTTCCCAGCATGTCTAACCCCTGACCCGGTTTGTCACCATGCATCACCGATGATCGACGAACCCGGTCTTCCAAGCGTGTGGCTGCCCCTTCGTTTCGGTCGTCGGTCCCACTGCCCCAAAGGGCTCCACCACATGAAAATGACTGCAATTCCCCCACGGGCCCCGGCGACTGTCATCCACTCCGCGTGGCCGAGCATGGCAGTCGAGGAAACAGGACCGCGTACTCCAGGTTTTGTGTGGGCAACCGAAGAGGACGATGATGATATCAACCTGCTCTACCCTGCCCAGGTGGCGCCTGCGGCAGAACACCAGTTGACCAGGGAGCTTGCTCGTCAGATCGATGGATGCCAGTGTGGTGTCGCCAGGAGGCCATCGCATTAACCCCTGGCTGTGTGGGCGTTTTTTATAAGTATTCGAGGCCCAACTTGTCATCAGACGCGCACTCGTCTAACCATATTTGTTCGTCCCTGTTCTAGTGTAAAGTTGACTTCAGGCCTGTGTGACTCGGCCGGTGTTACACACGGGTGAGATCGACCAAGATCCGGCTCAGGGGAGAAGTGGGCATTACGCGTTGCGTGGGTTGTAGACTACATAGTGTATGTAGTGTAGTGCACTCAGGACCTGTAGACCCTCTTTTCCCGCCCCATTCAAACGTTTCCCTTTTAAATCCTCCATCTATGCGCCCAGGGAAAGGGAAGCAAAAAGAGAGAAACACTCGAGCCCGCCCACAATGACGAAGCCTGATGGCCTCGGTACCAGCCATCGTGTAAACTGCCGCAACGCGAATCGAAGAGCCCTGATTGATATCGGGCAGCCAGCCCATCATTGACGCGGAGCGCCACATCCCGCACGCTGAGCTGGTGCAGCCATCTATCTCACATGCATCTGCTCAAGTGGTCTTTTTTCGGGCTCCTGAGTCGTGTGGTTGATGCCTTGCGACCCCCTCCCTCACCTCATATATAGTAGGATTACCATAGTAGAAACAGGGAAACATTTGCTGACCCAAGCCCTTGGAATTGGACCATGCCGTGTCACCCAAAAAATAGTGCCGACCTCTAGCTGTCTGGCAGCCAAGGCGGCAGGCCAAGGCGGCTCTGCTATGGAGTTTCTAGTAGAAAGGCGCGCAATTCAGGCAGTCCTGCAAAACGGCAAAACGGCAAACAATTGCAAGACGACTTATTCATGTCCGCGCCTTCTCCCCGTTTTTGTTCCCACAAATAGGGGCCCCCGATTCGCGCTTACCGACCTTCCGATCACTGAGCAGTCAGATTCAGGGCAGTAGGGCCATGATCTGCCCAGTTCTGCCCAGTTCTGCCTGCAGATGGGCGCTCATTGTATCCGTAAGGGGTAACGGTAGCCCGGGAGTCGGTCTTGACCCACTGCATCGGTATCAGGGCTGTCGGGTCGGCTGCGGCTACAGGCTTGCCGTCTCAACTTGTGGCGTTAAACGTGCATCCTGGCGCGCCTCTAGCTGGGGGCTTCTGCAGGTGACAGGCGGGCCGGCGCCTACGGCCAGTGGACCGTGGCGGCGTGGGACGCGAACGATCAGCAGTCATCAGGAGGTCGTCGATCTGTGCATCTCATCTCTCGGTGGGGGCTGTCCATTTTGAGGGCTATCAATTTGTGGGCGTTACTACACTAGTAGTCAAATTGGTCTACATAGCTACACTACTTACATACCGGAAGTCGGGGGGTCTCCCTTTTTCGAAACATGCTCTCCAGCCAATCCATCTGCTCATGTCACAATCTGGCCTGTTCTCGATGGCGGGATTAAGGTCCCGCAATGCTACTGGAGGTCAAGCTTTCCATCGTGGAAGCTTGAGGGGGGGTTTGGGGTAATAGTAAAGCTCAACGAAGACTCCGTCATCCGTTGCAGTTGGCTTCCCGTGGGATGAACGGGTTGCTCGCGTCTTGGCGATGTCTCTTCTCTGTGCTGCCATTGGGACGCGATGAAACCCAGCAGCCCTACTCCGTACATTAGCCAGGCACCCTCCAGTAAGAAGGTGGTGTGCAGACCACTGGCCACACGCTATCAGACTACCTAGGTACAGTAAGCATCTATGGGTGAAAGGTTGCACGGCCAGATTTACAGCACGATACTCCGTACTTACCAACCTACGGGTACCTTGCACGTGTGGGCTCTGATGACTACGGTTGCACCAATCATCCTCCCCTCCTCCTGGGTCCTCCAGCAGCTACTGCTGATAGACCGCCAAGAAATAACCTAGGAAGGTTTCCAAGCGAAATGACTGGCCAACTTATTAATACCCGCCTCGGAGAAGTAACTTTCGGCAGCTTCCAAGCGAGTCGGGTCCCGGGAATGTTCGGCCGCCGGAGACGCTTCCTTGAAGAGCAGGACTTTACTGGCTGTCGTTGTATTGCATTTACGAGTAAGGGGCCGCTGAACAGCCTGAACTTGGGAACGCATAGACGACAGCAGATAGTGGCTGTTTTCCGTCTGGTCTGATGCCTATTGCATTTGCGACTCTCGTAGCCACAATTACTTTTTTTTTTTGGCCCTTGCGTCATGAAGTCGCAGGCAAAAATTACCGAAAGTATCTGACAGGCCTCCTCCAGTGGCATCTGTAGACCTGGTTCTTGGCCGTGGCCCGAGGGTGCGGGATTGGCGTGTCATGGCCGGACTTTATTAGCGACGGAACGGGCTTGGACAGGACCATCCGATGTGCTGTTATGCCTTTGCGATGGATTTGGCTCAACGACAAGTTCAGCCTCAAGAGCTGCCTGTGCAAGCGGCGGCACGCAGCACTCACGCAGGGGGGCTTACGTAGACCCCTGGCCCTGATGTGGACCGGGCACTTGCTATTTACCAAGGTCTGGGGTATCACGCGTCTGCCGATCAAGTCGTCCACTCCGAGTGCAAGTGGGCTCGTTTGGTGACTGCATGACGTTGTTGATGCCATTCTTGATCTGACCCCCCCCCCCCGATGGGGTCTATGGAAAAATGCCCCAAGTTTCAGAATTTGTTTCAACCTCCCCGCCCGCTTCTCTTGAGAAAAAAGTTTACTGCCGACCCCAATTTCGAGGTCAATGGCACTTGCAGGTGGGTGGGCTGCCTTCTTATTCGAGGGCGACTGCTGGTCGGGATCGTCCTCATCACCACATCGGAGGGTTCTTCTACTCAATCACACGTTCTGGACGATGAGTCGTCTCATATATTAAGAGTCTTGGCAGCCCGGAAGCCGGTTTATGGACAAATTCGATTTCCACCACCGCCCACTCTCATCAGCCCACCACCGACTTCCGAGATTCCAGAGCAGGAAGTGTTCAATGAAGGTCTCCCCCATACCTGTCATCGAGGCCTGCAGGTCCACTTTCCGAGCGACAACTCTGCTCTACATCTGTGGCTTCTGGAACCCTTCCAAGGTTCCTTCTGCAATCAATGTGAGAGAGAACAGACCGGCGCTAGTAAAGCCAGTCTGGCCGGTCAGCCTTTCCCATTCGACATTACGGCCCACGAATATTATTGCGAGGCAACATGCAGGGGTAGACACACACGCACCAGTTTGAGTTTCTTAGCTATGTCGCATAGCATTCTTGAAGTCTATCTCAGGGGGAGGGAGGCAACGATATTGCTGATTGCTGAATCTCGGCGAATCGAGGACCTGTATTTGACCATAGGGTTCAGACGGGTCCACGAAGAACAAGGCTCATTTGGGTCCAGATGGCAGAGTGATCAGCAATCGCGACTAAGCATCAGACAATGACGCTATTGGTTCTAATATTTCGCAGCCAAGGACTGAAGTCTCCTTGGACGACTTAGAAGAGCCTGTTGTGTTAACACGGCCAAAGCGATCACCAGTTTGCGTCCTCTACACAAAATTCTTGCCTAGGAAAGAAGGATGGATGCGACATGCATGCAGGATTTAAAATACCAGGGTCGAAATTGCCGACGTACCTGTTGTCGTCCTCGTCCGAGATAGGTTACTCAGCCCACTCGTTGCACAGCCCTGGTGCGGCCCGTGGAGGCTAGAACCCTGACAAGAGTGACATCTGGATTGAGCGAGCACAAAGTATACCTGTCGCAGAGTCCACCCCTTTCCAGCCCTGGCCTTCCAGGACGAGGCCAGTCGTTGATATTCAGGGATAGACCGGGATTGCAGAGGTTGAGAGGGTACATGCTGCCTTGTCTGTTGACTCCCCCTTCTCGACTCTCCAGCCGCAAGGAAACAAAATGGATACCTACTTACCCATGGCCCTGGGACCCACTTGGCCGATCTCCATTCTCTCCTGACCCCCTTGTTCATGTCCGCCGGGTGGACCTCTCTATTTCTTAACCCTCCTGCTCCTCCTTCTCCATGCCCCATTGAGGAGACGGTTAATTAGCTTATATCTTCCCACTATCTCTTTGTCATCGATCGTTAAAGGCGGACTTGCATCTTCGAGCGACTTCCTAACAACTCTATTCTGGTCCACACTACCAACCAGATACACATTCGTTGTACATATTGTCCAATTCATCGTCTTTCCTTCCCGACTGTTTGAAAGTCTTGTCATCATATCGAACCCACACCCACATACTGGGATTGCCACTATCGCCACAACAACAACTATGTATTCCGAAATCCCACATCAAGAGAAGGCAGGGCAGCAAGTGTCCAAGCTGCCCTGCTATGCCGACACATACTCCCGCAAGCCAATGACGGACATCTTCACAAAAGACACCGACATGGACAAGCGAGGACGTACGAGGACCGTGCCAATGAAGGTTCTCCTTCTGGCAGTCGGACGGACAGGCACAGCTTGTGAGTCAACCTAACTTCAACAACCAACCGGGGATAGCGGGCCCCATCGTGAACAGGAATTGTGGATACTAACCCAACTCCCACAGCTATGCGCGCGGCAATGCAACATCTCGGCTACGTCGACACCTACCACATGATGTGCGCCTCGATCGAGAACCCACCAGACGCGCTCTTGTGGCACGACGCCCTCGTGGCCAAGTACTTCCCCGAGCGGTCACCCTTGCCCGAGGGCGTCATCCGCACGCGCGAGTTCTGGGACCAGCTGCTGGGCAACTGCCAGGCCGTGTGCGACTGGCCGGCGTGCGCCTTTGCCGAGGAGCTGATGGAGGTGTACCCTGAGGCCAAGGTGGTGCTGACGGGCCGCGACGTCGACTCGTGGCACAAGTCGACGCTGCCGACCGTCTACTGGCGCGCGACGGACCCGGAGCTGCGCATGCTGGCAAACACCTGGCTGCCCTTTGGCCTGTCCGGCTCCTGGGCCGCCCAGATGTACTACCCCATGCTCAAGATGTTCTTTGACACCTTTTTCGAGGGCGACTTTGTCCACAGGGGCAAGGACATTTACCGCCGCCACTACGAAAAGTGCGTGCGCCTCGCCACCGACGAGGGCCGCAACCCGGCCCGCCTGCTCGAGTTCCGCGTCCAGGAGGGCTGGGAGCCCCTCTGCAACTTCCTCGGCGAGCGCGTCCCCAAGGCCCAGAAGTTCCCCAACGTCAACGATAGCTCTGACTTTGTCAACCGCTCCCGCAGGAGGAACCGCAACCAGATGATGAACGTCGCCGTCCGCCTGCTCTTGTGGTGGGTCGTCATGGGCTTCGTGTGCTACGTCGTCATGGGCATGTTGACTGCTTAGACGGGGGGTTTCTTCTGCATCGCCTCTATGCGTTGCTTTATGGGCTTTTGATTTAATGATATCACTGGGTCTATTTCGGCTTGTTTAACGGCGTTTCGTGGTTCCTGGTGCATAGGGTGGGATGGTAACATTGGCAGGAGGGCATCTGGGCCAACCTGCGAATGTAAACTCGGGAGTTTGATGAGAAATATCTCGATGGGATTCAGATTCATTTAGGCTCCCACTCATCTATCCGGGAAGCATTATCTGTACATAGATTTTAAAAGCACATCTTATTTGCACAAAAATTCTTCATCAAGCGCAGACCTCGGCGACTATGTTGAGTGATTGCTGAACGGATGACTTTTGAATCCTTGATATCGAGTGAATTTTAAACTCCATTCATCTAGGGTAGCGCCCGATTTCCTGATCTCGCGTACTGAAACATCCCCAGAGTAGTGGTTCCGCCAAGCTTGTGGAACCTGCTAACATTTGGAGAGTGAGCTCATTCCAGACTGCTCTAGGCCGGCGGGTGATCCGGATCTCATCTCCCCAGAGAGCGCAAACACCGCAGCAATTATTTGTCAAGATTAGACTCAAAATATCAATTCGACGTAGTCGTTGATAGGGCGAAATCAACTGCGCATGCCGCGTCACCGTGGTTGATTGTCCACGCCTGTCAAGTGACGCTTGCGTGATCATGTATGTCAGTGTGACAGTGCCAGGTGGATCTCACAAATTGGACTTCTCCAGTGGGTTCCTCCTACCTTCCGGTTTGTGCAAGCATCGCACAGTGGTAGTGTACAATAGCCGTCCAGACTATTGTGAAGGATTGGTAACGACCATCTCTGACCGCAGCGTGTTTTATTAATGCCACATCTGGCGGTTGTCAACATCTGCTCATGACCATCATCAAGGTCACAAGCTTGACGGCGCCAAGCAGCAGTTGGATAGTCCAGCCATTCGTAGGTACTTTATAAAATCTTTCATATCAATCGCATATCTATTTCTTTTGCGTTATGAATATCATTGAAACACTTCCGTTTGTGTTGCTAATACCATTGCGTTGATGCTCTTCACCTTAAGTTTCTGGTCTATGACATAGCAAGCCGGGTTCTATCAAAGGAACTATATTTTTATTGTGTAGAGTACGGTACCTAGTATCCGGATACACCTGGTAACCGGACAAACGAATGAGATTTTTGGCCTGTTATGTCATTGCTTACATTTACAGTGTTTGATTGGTAAATCCGGTTACTAGGTACCACACTCTAAAAGGTACAGATACCTACCCTATGGTAGATAGGCTACCAATAACTTCTTAGTAGGTGGACTGGAACACTATCTCGGGGTGTGAGCTATTCTGAAAAGCGTGCTCCCAGCCGATGGAACGAGGACTCGATACCTAGAGGTCCTTGTCGACTTATACCTTTGAGGACCGTGGACGGACAGTGATCTGACTGTGTTTGAAACTTTGTTCTTTGGAATTCACTGTCATGAGTGTGAGTGACAGAAATTCCAGAGGGGATTGTTGTTTTCTCGGACTGCACTATCGGCCGCTTGCCGCAAGGGATGATTGTGGCCAGGTGGCTGGAACCCAAATTGGCCCAAGTGGCTTCGAAGCTCATTTTAAACAAAATCAGTGTAGCGCCACAATTAATCGCGGTGGGCTTGCATTGAATACCAACAAGATCTTCAACTGGGTGACAACCACTTGCGCATACAATCGACAAGACTCCATCTGGGCCTAGGTTCCTACCAGTTGACCCAGCCTCAAAACTCGCATTGTCCTTCGGAATACCCTGCTAAAGTACTATGGGCATGTCCTTAAGTACGTTGTGGAAAAAATCAAATCTACTAGACGTGCAATGACAGCGAAAGAGATAAATTAAGCAAGCCACACGGGTTGCATCATATCATTCCGCAATTTTTTCAGAGTGGCTGAGTTGCTACAGCAATACATTTGACACTACTCTGTTTTGTTTTGGTATTTTAAAGTTCTGTGTCGAAAGGGTTATGGTGGTTCTTGGTAGCGCTCCCGTCACGGTCTCGAAGAACTTTTGAACAGAGCTTGCCTGTGTGAATAATGTTGATTGTTTCTCTTTTCGCTCGCAATTACCTGAGATTCCCTGTCGCCCTGCCAGAGTGCGGACTCTTGGCATAGTATATGAGGGTGAATGAATCCATGACGACCCCATCTCTATAGAATGCCGATGCATCAACATCGAAAATTGGCTGCGTTGGAAACCGTTCCCCAGCACCTGTTTCCTAGCAATCGTCCCCAGATGTGAAGAATGGCGTTGCGACTCTACACAACCGCTCTTTCGTGGGTTGCCGCGGCCACCGCTTTGCGGCTGGCTGACGATGCATACCAAGCTATGCCAGCGAGTTGGTGCTTCACTTATCTTTCGGATATTCTCGTTCCTGTATCGACAACAGATTTCCAGCCTCTTCCTACGGCAACCGAGGACCCCAACACCGTTCCCAATCAGTCGTCAGAGTTTCTGTTTCCGACAGAATCAGCTTTACTCTCAGGGTCTCTTGGCCCAACAAGTTCCTCTGAGTTGTCTACACAAACTCAAAGCAACGTCACGATCTCTGGCCTAGGCACATTCACCACTGCCTCTGGGAGCTCACCCACTGCTAGTATTGTACCGCCAATTAGACAAGTGATCTTCTTCATAACACCTTCCATCAGACCCAGACGATATCTGCGAACCAGGGCAACAGATGGCTTCCTGAACAATGAGGAATCCGTCGATCAACAACGCACAAGGTGTGATAATGCCACAGTTTTCACCTTGGCCTCGGGGAGCTCTCGGATAATAATGGCGTACCCATTTACTACTCCCCCGGCGACAATTACAAACTGCTGCGCAGTGGGAAGTCCATGCCGGATGCTGCTGTAGCCATCACCACCACGTTTGCCGATAACCAAGGTATCCTGGAGTTCCGCAACTCTTCTCTTCCTGGTGGCCAGGCCACATTCTGTGAAGATGATATGGAGAAGTTGTACCTGGTGTTTGATTCCACCCCGCCGAATTGCGAGCCTGTGGTAGTTACGACCTTTGGAGGTAATCGTCATCTAACCTTCTACAAATCCTGGCTGTGATATCAACACTAATCATCAAATAGTTGAGCTCTGTCAGAATGGCGAAATTGTTGGCGCTAATTTGCCGACTGTTTATAGCACTCAGGAAACACAGCCTCCCTCAAGCTCCCCTACTGAGATTGCGTCCGACGGTGGCGGAGCTTCTGCAGAGTCGACCTTGTCGTCGTTCATGGCGGAGAGTCAAACAACGTCAACGGCATCTAATGGATTCACCCAGGATGTATTCCCACCATCTTTCAGCTCTTTTTCGGTAGCTTCGTCTGAAATCGCGGCATCTTCACTTGATCAACAACCCGGCATATCGACTTCATTTGCAGTATCGCTAACGACAATCGCTCCTGGCGAAAGCCGCTCAGGAACCATCATAGCCGAGATCAGCTCGACGAAACCTCCAGCATTCGGCGGCACTTCACAAACACCATTGTCCTTGTCTCAAATATCGCAGCCACTTGAAGAGTCCCCCGTGGCACCGCCCCTGGTTTCTTCAACAGGTCTGCTCGCCGCATTGGCATCTTCTGTGTCAACAAAAATAGATACAAGCTCTCAATCATTGTCATCCGTGGTGTCTATGAGCTTTACGGCGTCTTCGGGCTCCTTTTCCGGCTTTACAAATACTCAATTCCCAGGCATTGAATCTTCCGACATGGTACCGGGTGTTAGCACAGCCACAAATCCTATAGGACAAGAAAGCAGCAGCACAGCGCTCACTTCAGACGTGCAATCAACTCAACAGCCACAGACAACAGATTTACTCGAGTCAACGGGATTCCTCGAGCCAACGTCGCCAACAGCACCAATGACATCGAGTACAGGCCTAGAAAGCCAATCATCAGGTAGTAACTCAGGTGGCTTAGAGCAAGGATCAGAGACCTCAAGTTTGCCAGCAGGAGCACCAACCGAAAACTCCTCCGTTACAACGTCTGCAACTGAGCCCATAAGCTCATCCATGGAAGCCTACAATACCACAAGTTCAAGTTTCAGAAATTCGACAAACATCAGCAGCCTCTCGGAACAACTAAGTACTTCAAGTTCTGTTGAAGGGCCTTCTAGTAGTGCAAGCGAGTCTATGTCCGAGGCAACATCGTCTGGAGACACTACAAACAGTGCCAGTGAGACCAGCAGTACAGCCACATCTTCAAGCTCAAGTTCGACTTCAGCCGCTGCCACGCCCGTATGTGTATCAGGGCTTGACTACTCCGCCGCTGTTTATGATCTAGACGAACCTCATCCTGTGTGTGGAGAGCTGTTTCGGAATTGGCAAGTCAAGGACGCGTTCGATCTGAACCTCGGACTTGTCATTGAGAACAGGGTGCCACAGCATACGGGGTTGACACCACAGGGCGACGGAACGAGGCCGATACTTGAGGCAATTTGGCTCGATGCCGCAAACTGGGAAAAACCATACAGCATCTACGATTACACAGCACCGTCGACCAGCACTTCCTCTCACACATGCCTTGTTGTCATGCACCGCGGATACATCAAGTTTCCTACTGCGGGCTCATACAAGTTTAACATTATAACCCCAGAATCCACCAATGGCGAAGTTGATGACAACTTATATATCTGGCTTGGAGATTTGACCATCTCGGAGAATTTCTGGCCAAGGAACAGTCTTATTAGCAAACTATTTGAAACCGAGACACACGCGCAGAAGGTCTACTTCTTTTCAACAACAACCGCGGACGAGCTCGTTCCGATCCGAGCCTTCTACGCCAATCGCCTGGGTCCAGGAAAATTCAAAGTGGAAATCACAGGGCCTTCAACGCCCTCGCTTCTGAGCTGCACTGGAGGAGAACTTCCCGATTGGCTGCCGTGGGAGGATGAGCGAGTGTTTGTCGACAACATTTAACGAATGCCGTGTAATTGTATCATTGATGTATGCCTTGCATGGTTGCGGAACCTCTTTTGTTTGTCTGACGCTGCGCCCACCAGGCTGGCAAGACGTCCAGTGTCGTGATGTAGACTATTGAACACGGGCCTCAGCTTGTCACACCGCACAATTGCAGTGTAAGCTACGGCTCGCTTGGTTTGCTGTTTTCTTTCACGAACTCGTGAATATGTTCTCCTGGGTGTATGATTTCGTCAAGAACCCAGTGTTGTAGTTGAAAAATCTGGAAAGTCCGGCAGCACCCAGAATAAGAGGGTCCCGAGGTCGAGTGCGCGTCCAGAAGTCCACGGAAACAACGCCCCTGGGCATTATACAATACTAGCTGACTCCACCCTGACTTCTTTCGTGACTTTGAGGTCCCCTGACGTCCTTGCAGGACCCTGGTTCACAGGCTCCCCACCCTCAACTATGACTACATTCGCAGGATGATTAACAAGCCTGATCTCATCCAGCTCGACATGCTCACGTACCCCATCGCCGCCGGATGCCCACTTGTCCGCGGTCCACAGACTACGACGCACGCCATTGAACGCGGCATTCGGCTCGCGGTACCGTCCCTCTCGAATGGCCGTGCTCGCTTCCATGCTTGGTCTGCGCTTGCCCCGTCTGAGCAACGACCCAAGCTCGGGGAAACTCACACAGAGTATCCCTGTCGCTATCTCGGCCAGCCTGGTGAAGGTTAGAAATCACACATCATCTCTTTTTGAAACAATACCTAGGATTGCTTCTTTCCGCCCATTTGAAAAGGCGTGGGCTCAGATCTGTGAGACGAAGGAATCCAAGACAGCGAAGGGTGGGTGGGGGGGGGCAATGGACTTACGCCCACATGATTACCTGCGGCTGAACCCAGGTCTTGTCAGGGTTCTTGTGACCTCGGAGTCGAACAACGAGGCCTACCAAGCTGAATGCAGGGGCGCTGATACATGGTCAGTTAGACCTTTGAAGCCCTAGATTCATGTAGGAAATGACAACAGGCATGGGGTCAACCTGTACGCCACAGAAACACTCACCACATGCCAAACGTAAAGGCTAACACGACATGAACCTTTTTCGTAACCTTCATTTTCAGATTCCAGACCATCCGCAGCGGCAGTATAACCATGATTAAATCAGTCAGTGCATTAAAAACACCATCGACATTAACCAGCATGAGTGTATCGATGCAATGGCCAGGGATGGACTGGTCCCAAGCCCGCGGCCGCGGGTCACACTCCCATATCTTGGCTATGACTGTGGCGACGTAGTAGAGCACGAGAATAACCATCATCACGATGACGGTGACGTCGAAGGTGCTCCGTGGGTACATGGAGAACACGCGTCTGTATAGGCAGAGAATAGCGAGTTTGGTCACGCAGATGGCAACGCCGTAGTGGATCCTCGCTATGTGTAGCCACTTTCCATCGTGCGAGTCTCATGTTAGTCTTTGCTTTTCCCTTGAAGAATCCCTATTCTTCTCCTGTCATTCTCTGCGCCACGGGGCCAGCAAGGGGTTCAAATGCAGGAAAATAGAGGAAAGGCGGTAGGTAGTAGTGTCTACGTACGTAATAGGCCTCTTTGACCTGTGTTTGGGTCAAGTCCCACTTGTGTTCTCCGCCATGGTGCGCCATCGTCGCTGCTGCAGTGCCGCAGTAAGTAATTGTCCCAATCTACGCCGTTAGTCGGGGGATATTCTGCACGTTGCTAGGCCGTTGCGAAACCTCGGTCCAGACATACCCAAGCAAGCAGGGCGAGCCCTATTCCACTCGTTAGCGGGGACGGACGGTCTTGAATTCTTGCAAATGCTGATCAGTCTGAGTTAATTGACATCAATATGCTTACAGTCTTCACCGATCCATTGTCGTTTGATCCAAATCCTGACATAAGTGCGCAGGAAGAAACATAGACTGGTCAGCGGTATTACCACGCTACTGGCAATAATCATTGGGCCTTTCGATGTTTCTGGTTGGTTGGGTGTCATGCCCGGAGGGGTTGTCAGCGTGGGCGTCGGCGTGACGTCGTTGGTTTTTGTTGCCATCGTTCAGGCTGCTGTTGGGCGTGATAACATCGCCCAGGCCACGAGATCATTGATAGGGCGGCGACGGCAGACTTTTCAATGCTCAGCCGGTATTTTCGTATATTTCTTTATCTGTTACGGGAGCATTATGAGGCAGCAGAATGGTGAGCTGAATTTTGTGTAGTGCCTCACTATCTACTTCTATTTAAGCATGGACTTGCATTATGGCGGCGTCGGTTCTAAAGTTTCCTGAGATGGGAGTGTGCGGTGATTAGATGGTTGCAGTCTGTGAGCAAGGGACCATATTAATTTGCCACAGTCAAAAGGTTACACACTGGGAGCTTTGGGCTGCCACACACAAGTACCGTTTTGAAAGGGGTGGGTGCACATGTGCAGGCTTTATCTCACTGCGATGAATAAGCATTGTCAGATGCCATAGATGCGCCAAGCCAGTCTAATGAGTACTTCTGTTGCTTGGCCATCATTTATGTGGAGGAAGTACTGATGCTCATGGAGCGTCAACGCAACGTAGTGTAAGACGCGATACGTCGCATCGAAGCACCAAAATACATTCCGAGAAACACCTCCAACATGGGGAATGAAGAAGACGGGCCAGCCATTTAGTCCCTAGACTGCAGATAAAGTGCGGTTCATAGAACGCGACCCTCATAGAAAGAAAGGTGACGAAATTCGGGATAAAACGAAACGCGGGTTTCTGGGACAGACCCGGGACTACGCGGGTCTTCGGCCGCCGGTCCTATGATATATGGCTGCGTCTCATCGCAGAAGGGGCGAAATAATTATCCATGGTCTTCACCGATCGACTGCACGGGCAGCTAAAACCTTTTCCCGAAATGCAAGTCAGCAATGTCAGATAGGCGTACCGGGATTATATGTCAAAGAGGCCCAATTGTAAACGCGATACAACGTCGCACAAGATATCTTGTTCAAGTTGCTGCTCCAAGTCCCAGAGTTTGGCCAGGGCCTCCCAACAAGACGATCGACATAATATACGTCCAATGGGGCGAAGGTCACTCTGCCTCCTAAGTGAGCGTCATAATGGCGGCGCCAGAGCCTCCCAAGACGCTGGAGAGACACAGGTGCCCTTGTGACCCGTCATTGGCTCCAGCTGTCGGTCTCTGAAGTCTTCAATGTTGTCTGCGAGGCTCAGGGCCTACTAAGGCTCAGCTGATTCTTAGATGTATCAAGGTCAACAGCCGAACCGATGTAAATTCTGACGGCTTGCGAGCCGGATGCATGGCTTGTTGCACAAGTGAGGGCAGCTGAAATGAGCTTGCTCCTGTCGGTGCCTCGATGCCTTAAAAGGGATAACCAACAGTTGAAGGAACCGTACAGTTAAATTGGACTTCTAGATCTCGGAGATGTGGGAGGCATTAGCGTACTCGATCAAACACGTTTTCATTACAGCTCCTGAAGTCTCGGAATATGCACTGCCTTTCTCGATGAACGCCAGCAATCGTTCTCCTTCTTCTTCTGGCAGTTGGGCCCTCGAAAACAACACGCGAAAGATTGCCGGTGATAAATTTAGTTCAATTCCTTTAAATCCTTTCCTACCTTCAGGCCTTCCGAAGACAAGCACTTGGGGTGCACATGAGTCCAGCATTCGGGAGGGTAGGAACATTAGAGATGGGCCACTCGATCGATAGCTTGGTAAAATAATAGAGTAGCACTTGAGATTGCTCTATCACAACGAAACAGCTCAAATTCGACCCTCATGCAGGAATCACGTTGAAGAGACGCGCCGAGTCCCCTAATAATCAGGTTGTCATCCAGCGTGACGGGACTTAGTTCCCCCAGACTTTGCGCACGTACTCCTCTGCTGAGGTGAACTTGAAGTCAGGAAACACGCGGTTCCACTCGTCAGAAACACACCAGCCTCCGTCAGCCAATGATACTATGTACCTCTGAATAACAATTTCAGAGAATTGGAGGCGCATGTCCACCGGAATTCCGGGATGCGTCAGCAAAGGACACCACGGAAGTGAAGCCTTGCCCTCCTTGCACTCGTCGTAGCGCAATTTCGATACGGTGAATGGACCTAGAGTTGTCATGTTAACTCACAAATCTGAAGCACAGCCGCAGAAGAAGAAAAGCTCACCTCGCAACTCCTCCCCAATCTTGATCAACTCTGACACTTTGATTTTCTGGCCGCAAATCCCTCCAATCTCTGGCCATTCTCCGTCATATTCCACGGCTCTGGCAACCACCTCTGCCGTGTCTTCGACCGTCGTCAAGACAAATTCGGGATCTACATGTTCTGGTACCAGGGCTCTCCGGCTGGCAAATTCGATGAACATCTCCTGCACGTGAAAGTACTTGGCCGTTGGGCGAGTCACGGCAAGGTAGTCGGTGAAGAACCCTGGCTGGAAAAGGCTGTACTCGATTTTCTGAAAAGAGACGATTTCAGCGGAGCCACGACGGGTACGAATAAGAGAAGCTTGAGGATCTTTGGCTTTACCTTGACAGGTGTATTGATCCTTTTCAGGTACTCTCTCAGGATTCCCTTGGCCTCGTAATGGGCGGGCTCGCCCTTCGCGCAGCTAGGGTGCGGACTTTGTCAGAAAATCTTTTTTTTATAACAGATTAGGGCCCTCTTGTGCGTCTCGACTCACGTAGCCCATTCGGATGGTGCAAAGCGCTTGACACCTTGAGCTATACAGGCATCAACCAAGTTGATCTGAACCGAAGCGAAGAGCTGAGTATCTGGCGATGCAATGAAGGAGATGACGGTATGCACGCCTTTCAGGGCGCTTCCAAGTGATGCAGGGTCATTGTAGTCGACCGTGAAGGCTTTCACGGCTTCTGGCAGTCCAAGGTCGGTGGCCTGTTTAATCAGATCAATCCGAGTTTGGCAATGACGAGTTGATCGATTGCTCAAGTGGTGGGAACAACTTACGCTTTTCGTCGTCAACACTACAACTTCAGCTTGACCACGGGCGACGATCCGTTCAATGACCTCACGACCCACGTCTATCCCATAGATGTTAGCAATGGTTCTAATAAGGCAATTTCTCCAACATGGAGTGAAAGCAAAGTCTTACTAGACGATCCACCCGCGATGGCCACTTTTCGCAAAGTCATACTTGCTGTTCGAGAGTCTTGATGAATCAGGCAAGAGTGTCAGTCAGGTTTACAGATTCAGAGACGAAAGCGGCCTCATTGGAAATTGCATGCTCTTATACGCCACTTCGTTCACCCTTTCGCTTACCAGCACGGCGAGTTTCCGGGCCAATTTACAGACCGGTACCCCGAAGGCCATTCATTATTACAAGGATTCTGAGTTTGGCGCGTCAAGATGAAGGGCAGGGTGTCCAAGGCCGTGCGTGTCCGTGGTGGAGGAGTCCAAGATGGCGGCTGTTTCCCGGGCATCGGCACGGAGGAACATATCGCCAAGCTGAACATTTTAGTCTCCGGTGTGGGACTAGTGATTTAAACTCTCCAATTGGCCTGTTAGGTAGCTGAGTGGGGCTATATAGTGTAGTCTTTGCGATCGTTTGAATGAAGCCGTAGCGACTTTGGGTAAACTTGAATTTCGAGATTAGATTATTGCACGCCTCTGAGACTCGATGTGCCTCGCCGTTGGAGTTCCAATCGTCCCCTACTTTGGTATAGAGTGTTCTACCTTGCCCTCTGAGCATATATATGTACTGGCTGAGTCTGCAGCCAAGACGAGACTTCGGGAGCACTTGAGTCAAATTGAGCCGCTACACATTGAATGTCAGGTGGGATCCTACTGTAGTATTGCCTGCTACCGTTCCTGAATTTCCATGAGACTGAAATAAGTCGATATGGGCCTCTCGTTATTATAGGACACTTGGTATTGTTCCGCCTTAGTAGAACTCGAAGAATTCAGATAGCCTGAAGGCTGATTACTCCGGGAAGGCGTGATCCCCCTGTGCCAAATTGCGATACATCATTTGAGAGGAAAGACGACACGTATTGATAATAAAACTGGGCACCGATTTCTCTATCTTGCCGCGATTCAAGGAAGGTTCATCATTTCCTGTGTACATTTGTTCAAGTAAATGTTCGGAATGTCCTGCATTTCGAAAGAGTAAGTAAAACGGAGGATAATCTCCTTAGCACTTGACAGAGTTTTACCCAAGAGGTTTCGCATAGATGGGGTGCCAGTACAGATCAGAGACAATCTCACTGAAGCGCAAGCTTCGCTAACGTCAGTCTCCATATCACTGCTCAAGCACTTGAGGCATTATCCAAGCCGGCCACTTAGCTAGAGTGAATTGGGGACATGGTCTAGAGCCCTCAGTATCGACCAGCAGGCTTTCTCTGGGATGAGCTTTGGAAGTCACCATGTGGCCATGGTAGGCGAAATTTACACCCAAGCTGAGGCGGGAATGTTTTCAGTTGTTAGCAACACAACAACTCAAGCACTCTCTCCATGCCCATGTGTCACCCACGTGTCACTGGATATCCTCGCCAGCAAGCTCTCACCAGTCTCTTGTGGGCATACTTGTCCCATGCAAGAAACATGCTCAAGAGCTAATTATTAGTAGATGGCAGAATGCAATTTAATTTTCATGAATCCTCCAGAGCCGTGCAGAAAGAAGTCTGCGTCCATGAGATACAATTCACACACCCCTGTCTGATGGCGGGGCGGCTGGTGCTGGTGGCTGGTGGCTGCACATGTGCTTGGTGGCCTGGTGGGTGCCCGCGGCGGTATCCCTGTCATATCATGTAGTGTACACCGTTAGACCTGATTGAAGGCGGCCACTAGGGCTGCTAGGCAGGTTTCTATCTCAACTCTGGGCAAAGCCACAAAAGGAAGTCATGGGATTAGCAGACTGATGACTGTGCAGCAATGCAAGTGCCAATGCAGAGGAGGGAGTGAGGATTGATAGTTCGTATAGTGCGTGTAGCAGCACAGTATTGTACCGCGGGGATGAAGTTAGGATGACGTGCTGTATCGGGATGCTACACCATCTCTATTTGTCGGTACGACGCCGGGCTCGTATTCTACACGTGTACTGAAAAGCCAAAAGAAAAACTAGGGGCGGACGGAATGCAACGTAAAATCGACTACCAGCATGCAGTTTGGGCGGTGGCTGGGCGCATTGGGGGTTTTTGGGTGAACAGACCAGAGATGATGCCAGCGAGAGGACGGGGGTGGGGATGACCTGCAATGCCACGACAACTCTTTGTATTTTGCATCCAGATGTCCCGACTCCCGAGGTCTGGTAGTCTCTCCAGGATATAGACTAATGTACTGTGGTGACCCTGCCTGCCTGCCCAGCCGGCAGTGGGCACAGAGCTCTCGCAGCTTGGTGGCCGACTGTGACCTTGCCGAGCTGTCCTGAAGCTGCTTCTGCTTGTGCCTTCCCAGCCACCCTCGAGCCAGCAACTGCAACCTCCCAAGCTTTCTCTCCCCACCACCTTCTTTTCTGCCCGTCGTTTATCCATTGACTTGACTTCTGTCCAAGTTTGTCCCCAAACTATCTTGCCAGCTCGCCTCATCAACGTCGAACGACCCAATGTGCTGCTATTCGTAACTCCACTCGCTCGAGCTACCATTTTCCATCGCTCGTCCAGTTCTTCACAGCGCGACTCGTTGCACATTGTTGCACCACATCTTCGCTCGCTTCTCGCCTGCGAGGTTTCCTCCTCTTGTCTTGTCTTGTCTTGTCTTGCCTGGTCTGCTCTGTCTGCAGATACAAACATTCAAACATACATACATACATACACTTTTACTCAACGTGCGTGCCACTCGAGTCCATCCCATGAGGTGAGATGAGCTCCCCACCCAAGCCACGAGTCCAGCGTGACCGCCAGAGGGACCAGTTCGAGCGCTCATCCCCTCCCAAGATCGACTTTGGCATTGAAGGCACCGCCAGCGACCTGATGCCCCCCGTCCGCGCCCCCTACCTCCTGCACAAGACTAGCTCTGTCTCTTCGGCCAGCACAGCCAGCACCCTCGACCGCGAGAAGGGCCCCATTGCCTACCCAAACTACTACGACTACACCGACCCGGAGCCCCACCACGTCTCGTCCCCCTCCTCTCCCCCTCGATCTCGCCAGCAGACCAGTCAGAACGGCCACCACCCCTCCTCCTCTCCTAAGCGCGACCGCGACCGCGACAACATGGCCAACATGGCGATGCAGGTGCCTATCCAGCAGCAGCAGGGCCAGGGCAGGCTCGTCGACAATGCGCGAAACAGCAGCAGCAGTAACGGCAATGTGCCCATCACGACCCAGCAGATAGCCCAGGCCGCCCGTAACAATGGTGGTGCCTCCCGCGGGCCCAGGCCACCCAGCTACAGCGGTTCGCAGCACGGGCCCCGCTCGCCCGACGACGCGGACCCCCCGCTGAACAAGGTCGACATCGACGCCGCACGGTACAGGCAGACCCAGCAGCGCCGGTCACAGCAACAGCAGCAGCAGCAGCAGCAGCAGCAACAGACCAAGGACGGGCGGCCCCCCACCAACGGGAGCAACAGGGCACCCTCCTCTGGCGGCGGCGGGATGGTCGGCGGGCGACCCATCAGCCCCGAGTCCCCGCTGCTCTCCCCGGCCGCACACATTCAACGCCTGCCCACCCCGAGCATCACGTCGAGCGTGTTGCAACCCCTCGACGCCAAGGTGACCGAGTACGGGGTCCTGATGGCCGAGGCGCAGGGCGACATGGCGGCCCTGGACGAGGAGCTGCGGCAGCTGCAGGACAGGCAGCGCGAGGCCGAGGCCCGCTTCCTCGACGCCAAGGCCAAGCACGACGACTACCGACGGCAGTACCACGACGTCGAGAGGGCACTACGTGGCGATTTCTCCGCCAACGGCCACGGCGTGCCGCCTATGCCGTCCATGCCGAACCTGGGCCGCCGCGACACGATGGATGGCGGGCCACGGGGCATGCACCAGGGTGGACCGGGTGGACCTGGTGGAGGAGGCCCCATGGGGGGACAGCCGCCGGCCATGAGGAGCCAGCGCACCGTGAGTGCCCATAGCGAACAGCCCAGCATGATGAGCCAGGAGTCGGTGCGCACCCAGAAGAGGGGCCGGTTCAGTCGGATATTCGGGGTGTAGGACGACCACCATTCCGAACGGGGACTGTCGAGGTGGTGCTTGTGTGCGTCGTGGGTGATTGATGGCCATTCTGATGATGAGTCTATAAGGACGAATGGTACGGGGACAAGTCGTTGGTGTGGTCCTTTGATTTGATGCCTGCATTGGTGCTTTAAAAATCATGACGAAACGCATAAAACGAATCACTCGAGAACTCTCGGGGCGCTGGGGCTAATGATGATGACTATCGAACAGGTCTCGTGGGCATAATGGAGATCCGGGGGTCTCATGTATGGGGTGGTTAAGTCCAAGGATAATGAAACGAATGAAGCTGGATGGACATACAGGAGAGGACACCATCACCAAACACACCAAACATACAATTTCATCCACACAGAGGCGTTCTCATGGTTCGGCTGGAGGTATAATGATGGGAGGCTTCTTTGTCTATTTTCTCTGGACATACACATAATAATTCACACCGTCACCGAATGGTTCTTCCACCAAGTGCCAACACGCCGGTTTCATTCTCTATCTTTGGTAAAAATACAGCTATAAAAAAAAGCAGAGACACCCGTGCCAAGGAGATGGGCATCAGCCTGCTTTCTCAGCTAATTACATGGATGTATGATAAGTAAGTCGTCGCCAAAAATGAAAGATCTAGTTTGACTGACTGTCTGCCTGGACAGAGGAAGGATGTTTGACTAGAAGGCACCAAATTGTCGACTCTTAACGCCTCGCTCCCTAATCTTTGACTTGAAGAAAAGAAGTAAGGTCACAATGACCTCGGGACCCTTGGGTCGTCGTCCTGTCTAAAATGGGCTTATCCGCCTGGGACAGTTCCCTCTTCAACCTCCAAAAAACCACGGGCTGCTTACTTATAGCATCCCTCCCCGTCCATATCCACCCGTCGCCGCCCCAGGAGCCATGTACATGGGCGCCTCGGCCACGGAAGGCTTCCGCCTGTGCTGTTGTGGCGACACCTGGCGCGCGTGGCTCGGGTTCTGGTTCCGGTTCCGGTGCTGGTTCTGCGAATATCCGTACTGCTGTGGGTACTGCGGGTACTGCGGGTACTGGGGAGAGTATTGCCCTTGCCCTTGCCATTGCCCTTGCCCTTGCCCTTGCCCTTGCCCTCGTTGTCCCTGCCGCTGATGTCCCTGCTGCTGACGCTGCTGTTGGTTCATCGGCACGATGAGCTCCATGCCCTCGACGACGTTCCGGGCCGGCGACCCGTATATTTCGATGAAGGCGCCCGTGCTGTACTTGGAGCTGGACCGGTGGTGGGTGTTTGCGTTTGTTTGTCCGTTGCCGCCGGCGTTGTAGTAGCTGTCAAGGTTACTGTTGTAGGTGTTGTTGTGGTTGGTGTTGTTCGACAAGCACGAGCCTCTCAGGCTGGACTCCTCCTCGAGCGGGGTGAGCCTCTTGCCGTTGGTGCTGGGCTTGAGCGTGTCGCGGCCTGCGTCGGGGACGCCGAGCCCGCTGGGCATGTTGTTTTTATTGTTCATGTTGTTGTTGTTATCTCCTGGTGGTGAGTATAACGGCCCGTGGTGGCTCTTGGGGCTGTATACGGGCGACTGCTGTATCAGCCCCTCAGAGGACGCCTCGTGCACCAGGCCCCCCCTGCTGCTGCTGCTGTTGCTGTTGCTGTTGCTCAAGCCCGGGTTGGCCCCGATGTCCCCTACACTCTTGAGGATCGACGAGTTGTCGGTCCAGAAGCTCTGGTTCGACGTCGGCCTCGGCGGCCTCGGGGGCGCCGTCGCCCCCGAGCTGGCCGTGAGGATGCTCCCACCCGCCACCCCC
>MAVT02000616.1:0-25638 GCA_001702395.2 Diaporthe helianthi
AATAATAAAAGGTTTAAACTATTAATAGGTTAATTTGCAAAAAAATAAGTAATTAGTTTTTCGTTATTTGTTAATAACTAATATAAGGTTATTTTTTACTAGCAGCTATAGTTTTATAAACCCCCTATGTGTATCCTTTAACGCAGCCTTTTTCCTATATTTTGCTATAGTATTCTATGCCTTTAAAATATCTTCCTTAAGATTTAATAGTAATTAAAGCTAGTAAATCAATGTATTTTCTATAAATATATTTGGGTTCTATGCTTATACCCTTTAAGTAAAAATATCGATCTTGATAAAAATAATTAGCTTATACCTATAGAGAAGATAAAAAGGGCTTTTCTCGTAAGAATACCTTGGAGATATTCAATTAGCAAAAAGTATATATAGCAACATACTGCGCTAGCTCTTAACATTATGCTCATTTATTATCTTTATTATAGCAGCAACTAAGGTAGAAGAATAGTAACTAAAGCAATTCCAGCTACATGTTAGGCGTAATTAAACATTCCCTATAGCTATGTAACCTAAAGTAAACGCACAAATAGAGGTAAAAATTAACCTTGAATGTTTTTAACCAAGTTATCGAAAACAAAAGGGATAGCTTAAATAAGTCCCTTGCCCTTATATTTAAAGCGCTTGGGAAACTAGTTTCTGCCTTGCTTACTAACATTGATAAGTAGATTAAGATGTAAAGGATTATTATACTAACCCTTATGGAGAGGAATTAGAATAAAAAAAGGCGTATTTAATAAGCTTAACGCCTTAGCAAAAGAAAACAACTATCCCGAAACATCTTTAGCAAATAAAGCCCTAGAAGGGATAGCTACAAGAGGGTTTCCGAAGTTAGCTATTATCTTTAAAGGTATTTAATTAAAAAAGCGCAATATTTATAATTAAAGGTTCTTAAAGCGTTTGTAGAATACAAAAGAGTATTTTTCTTTTAGTTATTTAAAATCTAGTCTATTAGGAAAGCGAAAACCAAAAGTCTTTATTTATATCCAATAGCGATAATAGCCTTGTTAAAACAAATGCATAAACTTAATAATCAATTTAGCCTTACTAGTAGCTTATCTATCCTATATTTCTCTTAGTTGCTTGGGATTCCAAGCATCCACAATAATAGTTAAGTTATAATAGTTTTACAAATTAGTAGTAGTTTTTAGCAACCACCAAACTACCATTTTACTAAGCCTTAATTGTTATCGAAGCAATATTAAATACATATTAGGAGTATTATACCTTTCTAATTAAGATTATTAAAGTATTATTAAAAACTAAAGCTTTATTAAAAGCTCCAAATATCAAAAAAAGTTATCCCCAATAGCATACATATCTTTTAGCTAATAACTAAAATAGTTAAAAAGCACGGAAAGTATACCGAAAAGGGAGTCTTTTAGTAAAGAACTAATTTGCGCTTTCTTTAGGATAAGTAATTCCTTGCTAATAAGAAGGATTTATAAGCCCAATTTCGCTAACAGCGAAGCACTAATTACTAGCCTCCAGATAATTACTAAGGCTCAATAAAGACAAAGAAAACAAACTACAAGTAAAAACTATTCTCCTAAATTTTTATCTTTATCGAACTAAAGCAAAATAGTTGAAAAAACCTATGTTTAATTTATAGGGTAAATACTAGTAAAAACAAAAACCCAATAGTGTTAGATTATCGCTCTACTAAATGCCGCCAAAAGCACGTTTAACGCCGTAGAGGAAAAAAAGGGAAGAAAGTTAAATAGTAGTTTAAGGCCAAAAAATAGATTTTGTACGCTCTAATTAGAAAGAATATATATGGTATAGGGCAGAAGAAGAGATTAAGATTGTTGTTCCAAAAGCTTAAAAATCTACGCGGCGGTACAACTACTTATATAGCCTATTGGTAGTGGGTTTTCCCTACGCCCTAGAACAATATAGTAACTATTATCTATTTAAATCCTATATAGTACAAGAAGTAAAAGGTAAAATAGACAAGCTATATAAAAAGTCTTAATTAATTATCTAAGGATATAATAACTAGACTAAGGAATTTATACTAATATAGAATCTAACAATATAACAAATAAGCTAATAAACAATCCTTACATTAGCCGCATCTCTAATACAATTCTAGTAAATAGTTCTAGTACTGCGAGATATTACTTAAGTATATCTACAATCGTAGACCGAGCTCTAATGAACGATCCTCGTAGAGTTGCTAAAAGAACTCAAGGACTAGTACCCCCTAGGTACTATTATCTAGGTTATAAAACCCCTATATAGGATTACTAAGTCCAGGGTATACTAGGTTAGAATATATTAGACTTACTATTATAAGAAACTAGGAATAAACTATTCTACGTATAATCCCTATTTTATAATTACAAAGATTACACAGCCTTTTAGAGTTACTAGAATGCAGATAGACGATACGCTACTGCTGGCCACACTGGAATTCTAGGGAAAGGAAGACGAAGAACTAAAGAAGGCGAAGCTATAAGCTAAGCTAAAGACTATACTAACGCTAGACTAACCTTTTAACTTTAACAGCGCTTATCTATTAATAGACGCTAACTGTAATATTATAGTATAATAGAAAGGATAAGGAAATAAGATTACTCTTATTAATGGGATAGCTAAGGATAGACCGCAGCGCTACCTAGAATAGAGAGTATAAAGAGCATATATTGCCTCTATTTACTAACTAGAGGTATTATTTAACCTTTCTATTATAGTATAAGTCTAATAGCTAGAGGATAAATATTATAAATTTATTAATAAATAACTATTATAGTAAATGGAAAACGCTATAAGAGGTATTTAATATATCCCTTTAAACTTAAAGATAGTAAAGCTATATAGTTTTATAGATAGTTCCTTTATAAATAATTAGGATTTAATATTCTAGCTTAGTTTCGTGATTATGCTCGGTAACGAGTATCGTATAGGTATCTAAGAATTTAGACTTAGAGGGAATATACTACATTAGTCGTTAACTAAATATAAGCGCGTAACTCGAAGTATACTAGTAAGTGAAATATATAGAATGGTGAATAGCGTAGACGTTGGAATCTACCTAGCTATAATAATTAGGATAATTATAAGACAACTATTATTGCTAGATATCCCTCTAGTTATCTATATAGACTCCTATAGCTTATAGGAATACTTAGTAATGCTTAGGACGATAAAGGAGAAACGACTTATAATTAACATTATATCGTTACAATAGTCGTATAAGGTAAGGGAGATCGCAGAAGTAAGATGGATTAACGGGAAAGACAACCCTATAGATGCCATGACAAAAGCAGCACCAAATTCAGCCTTACAAAGGCTAGTCGACGACAACGAGCTTCGTATACGTATCGACGGCTCGGTGTAAGGGCCTAAAGTAAAAACCGTTTAACGGTACAAGGACCTCGGAGGCAGAGGCGAAATTTTGGAAGTTTTATTCATGAAGGGGAACCCGAAGCCATTGCTATCAGGCGGATATCCCATACGTTGTTATTCAGAAAAGAAAAAGTTGCGAGTGTCGCAGGAAGGAACGATCTATTCCTTCACAACTAGTTAAGTAGGCCACTCGCAGAGGGGCCGTTAGGGAACCAGACTTAGCTAGAACAACCAAGAGACACCTATCACACGATTAACCGTACGTACGAAAACCTACCAACACGTTGCCTCGAGATTCTTCTGGGCGACGGCGACGAATAGCAGTGCTCATTCTGGCTGCGCGAGACGGCGGTAGAGCTAGGAAAATATGTGATCTTGAGCCACCGCTGGGTGCTCGATACTGAGAGGGTGAGGACACTCAAGAGCAACTACGACTACCGCCTGGGCGGCAACTCTGATGGTGCGCCGCCCATCGCGCCCGAAGACATCACGAAGATATTCCAGGAGGCGGTAAGCAGCACCCATATACGTTCTCATTCATGCTCCTCAAGAAAGGGATCCATGGTGCTCAGATGTCTGACTCTGAACGATAACAGGCCCAGTTGACCGCGCGGCTGGGAATCAAATACATCTGGATCGACTCGCTTTGTATCGTGCAGGATGACCCTGAAGACTGGAAGCGCGAAGCGACCAAAATGGCCAGCTATTACGCGAACGCATGGCTTACGATTGCAGCAAACTCCACCGAAGGCCTATACTTGCTCTCAGACTTCCCAGAAGTGCTACCCGACGTGATTCACATTCCGTTTACCGACGACGAGGGACAACATGCGGCCGGTATTTCAGTCCAGCCCGTCTTCAACCCGCGCTTGCACGACCTCTACACCAAGACCGTCACCGAAAGCCAGCTCCTCTCCCGCGGGTGGGTGCTCCAGGAGTGGCTTCTCAGCTCCCGGATCGCCGCCTTCTCACAGAACGCGGGTGTGTTTCTCGTCTGCTCCGAGGATCTGCCGCGATCCGCCCTCTCCAAGGTAGCGGTGGAGAAGGGGCAGGGCGATGCCGCTGACAAGTCCTACAAGAGTGCGCTCGACCTCAGTCTCGTAGTGCTCTCTGACATTGCAAAAAGCTGGTAAGTATGTCGCAAAACAGGTGCTTCCCGCCAAAGCCCAGTCGCTTCGTGTGACCGTCCTGTGTTCCGAGTCCTCTTCGCCTGTTATAACATTCGGTTGCTGTGACGCCTTTGCTTTTCAACCTTTTCCCCCTTCCTTGTGTTCAAGAACCAAAGCGTATTTACGCAATCATCGTGTGTTGCATCTGTTCCAAACCTTGCATCAGTCAATCACCGTCCATTCTGATCGCTGACTCTAATCACTACTGCAGGCGTCGCGTCGTGGAGGCGTACTCGGCCCTGAATCTCACCAATGTGCCAAGTGATCGCCTCATCGCGCTGTCAGGAGTCGCATCCGAGTTCCAGGCTGCCATCCAAGGGGCCTTAGACCAATCAGGCCCCGCAGATTACTACTCGGGACTGTGGTGGGATGAGATGGCACGAGGCTTGCAGTGGGAGCCGGTGGACCGGACGAGCCGACCCTACGCGCGAGTGCCTGGGTTCCCCTCTTACTCGTGGGCCTCGCTGGGCCGGCTCAAGGTGGATGAGGAGGGTGAAATTACCGGTGACATCGAAACTGCGGCCGTGAGGTGGCACACGCAGTGGCGTCGGCATGCAGAGAGGCTCTTCAAGCTACGAGAAGTCCGCCGGGTACCCTGGGCTCCCGATCGCAATGACGGCCAGCCTCGACTCGAAGAGGCGTTTTATCTCTCCAATGAGGCACCAAAACTTGACTTTGGCATCGAGAACCGGTTTCTGGCGCTGGGCTTAGAAGGTCAGCTGAGTCGGGACTTTTATGTCGAGACTCGAGAAGGAATGGCCCGATGAGTGGGACAGCCCTCGTCGCGCCGCCCACATCACAGCAAACCACCTGATCGGCACCGACGGCGCAGAATCGAGTATACACTATAGAAAGATCTCGACGGACGAACTTTATGTGGATGAGGCGTGGCACCGGATCCACCAGAACGACGGACCATCGATTGGATGGGCGTCCTTCGATGACCCCGATCTGCGCGTCGAGAATACTAACTCGGGCCCTTTTATCGCTGGCAGTAATAGACAGAGGCCCATTTACGCATTCAGGTTGAGCTGTTCGCGCCAGGTACCGGTAATGCTCAGGGACTACGTTGGCAAGGTAGATATAAATGCGGTGCTGTATGTGGCCGGGATGGAAACTCGCATTGTTAACAAGGTGGGCCTTGATATGCGGTGCTTTGAAAGGATCGGCGTGGGCCGGATGATCGAAAGTAGATTTGCCAACGGAATTCTTGAGGACCTGGTTCGCAAACGTGGTTCGTTCTGGCTGGTCTAAGAAGTCTTATGTCATGTATTTGTTCACAACGCAGCCTGGCTTGACGTTTGTTCCGGAGCTCGTGCTGCATTAACCTTGGTTCTATCATCATTTCGGTGGCAATGCCACTGCTATGGCTACCCTAGCCTTCTGTGTCTGCTAGCTCAGCGGAAAAGCTAGAATGCCCACTGATCAGATCGGTCTTGAGCATTGGTCTCTCCTGAGAGGTTTCTCCTTATAGACTAATGTATACTACCTGAGCCCTGTGGGGAATTGTTCTTAGGCTGCTGAAAAGCCCGTGAGTCAGGAACTTTAAAGTGTGTACGACCAAGGGCAGCAACCATCGCCACTCAGATAGAAAAACGAGTTATTATTATCTTATAGATAAGTCCATAGTGCTCATAATACTATAAAGTTGGGATTTTAGGACTATGAGCCATTAACGATATGCTCTCCAAGCTTCTGAGCTTTGAAGTTAGGATTATAGATTCATACGATATAAATAATCTACCTCATAGTAAAAGGGTTATAAGGGCCTATATTACCCACCTATGTACGACATGAGGAGGACATGCATCCAAGCCTGGGCTAAGAATTGTGATCCTGCATATGCATATGATTCACTTTATACTCGCCCAGGATGTGTAGAAGCTTACATGTAGCTAATAAATAGAGTCGTGTCTAATATTACTCCTCCATAGATATCTCATCAGTCCCTCGCCCGCAATCTTCGACAAAGAAAAACCCTAGACCAGTCCGTTGTGCGATCAGCATCCCGCATCCACCCACCATGGAAGCACCCAAGGTCCCGAGTAACATTTGAAGTCTATGGACAGGGCTCCGCACGTGGCAGGGCACGAGGGGGGCACGGATATCAATGGTCCTCCTGCATTACCGAGCGGCAGAAGCAACATTGACATCTGGAACGCAGGAGAAGGGCCTGAACGTGGAAAAAAGAAAAAAGAAAAAAATTATCTAACAGCCACGGCGCCCGGGGATGTTTAGCCCTACAAGACGGGCGGGATCGATCATGTCTCGCCCGGTGGCCCATCTAATCTAGCCCACAAGAAACGCCAACAAGCGGTAGAAAAGTAAAAATATACTACCGATCATGACCCCAGCCCGTGTCTCAGAAATCCCGGCCTGCATCCCAGCAAGCCCGCCCAGGGACGCATTACTGACCTACGCCACGTCTCACCAGCGGGAAAGCCACAACAAAAGAAGATGAACTGGCAGATAAGCCACCAAGAAGCAAGATAGCGCCGAAAGCCGTGGCTCCAAGAAACAGGGAGAGATCAGGTGGTTCCTTGTTGTGCTTCTGGCGCAGGCCTACCTACCTAGGTAGGTTGTGATGAAGCACATGACTTCAGGAGTAGCACTGTAGCAGCCACCCCCGCCATCACGAAGTTTAGAAAAGAGAATCGATCAATGAAAAAGTAAGGCGGAGAACAGTGCGAACAATAATCGCACCACGAGACATCTGTTCACAGAGGACATCAGGTCGCGCGGCTTTCCTTCTACCCTGGGTCAAGAGATGTGGCTTACACACGCCGGGTCCTGACTGCTGAAGTCCGCGGGCTACCGTTGCGCCGTGTCTATGCGGAGGGCTTTCATTCTTTTTCAATTAGAAGTGGAAGTTGAAGGATGGGAAGTCATCGGATGTGCTTTGCGCCATTGTCGCAAAGGGCTGCCACTTCGGAAGTGCAAATGTGTCGTCATCTGTGGGTAGGTGATAAGTAGAGCGAGTGGTTGATGGACAGAGGTGCGCAGAACTTTCTTAGAATTGCCAATTTCAGCATAGAACTTTCCACCCGGACGGATACATAAGGCGTGTTAGAGTTGAGCCGCAACCTTAATTGTACCGCAGTGTCGGCGATAAAACTATCACCAGCGGTTCCCGAATCGATGCCTGCGTCTGACCTGGGCATATACTCCGCAGCCCACAGCCAGCCTCGCGCTTGCACACACACACACACATCCAGCAACAAGCCTGGGGTAGCAGCAAATCCCAGGCCCGTCCACTCGAATACACAGTAAAGGGCGGAAAAGATCTCACCCCAGTAATAATACCCCATCCTTACAGTTATCGCCGCCGCCGACTGCCACCACACACGGACCCGACACGGCGGTACCCAAATGTGCTTGGCCGCGGGCCCAGCGAGAACGACCGACTCGAGTCTTATTTGAGAAGTGCAGGTGAAATGATGCCGACGCCAATCAAGTGCGGTCGGTTGCGCCACGTTCTATCATTGTTGGTGTTGGAAGGCACGGTCTGGCACGATCTGCCGGCTGACTAAGCTGGATGGTACTATAAGTAGCGGCTCCCTTTGAGCGCTTGTTAAGGGATTCTTTCTTCCCTTAATATTAACCAAATATATAATTTACTTTATTAAACTTTATTAGGTTGTAAGCTTGGCGTTGCTTGATATATTATTATTTGTTTGAATTTATTAATACTACTTGTTTTAGAATTGTTTAATACTTAGAAATTATTGAAATACGGACTATGTATTGCTAAACGACTATTACTGCTTGTTGCTTGCAATAGCTATTACAAAACAAGGTAACTTATAAGATTCTGTTAAATTTTATTAGATTTCTCGCACTAATTAGTACTAATTGCTATTAGCTATTTATTTAATTGAATTTGGATTTTTGCTAAAATACTTAAAGTATTTAACTTTAAGCTTAACCTATTGTTGCTGCTAAAGTTTAACTTAAAAGGCGAAAACTACTTAGACTAGTGTACTGCCTAGAGTAAAGCCTTTTGTTTCGCTAGCTTGGATGGAATTGTTACTAGTACTAAGGCAAAGCTTGTTGCTATTAATATACTAGTTAAATAGCAACGATTTAATAACTAAGCGTTTGTAATGCTTTTAAGCGTAATCTACTTTAATTTAATAATATATATAACGTTATGCGAAAACTTTTTGTTTGCTTAGAAGACTTTAAAAAACTAATTTAATTGTAATACTAGCAATTTAACTATTTATCTTTTTCGCTAGCTAATTAATTTGCGATATAAAGATAGAGCTAACTTGCAAGGATATTTGGATAACTTTCAAAAGCTCTAGATAAAGCTTTATTTTAAAACTTTAACGTTTAACTAGTTTGTTGCTAAGTTAATAAAAATACTTTTCGAAAGCAACAAGGTTAAAGGATTATTTTTTCTAATAACGCTGCCTAATTCTATAAATAACATTGTTAATAATTTTAGTAGTTGTAATATTTTAAAGTTTGCTAAAATTAAACTTAAAATACTAAATATTGTTGCTTGTTTAAAAGTTAAGTAGTTAGAGGCTTACTATACTTTAACATTAAGAAAGTAATTAGCATTAATTAGTACTAAAAGACCTACTAAATCTATACTAACTAATGCTAACTTATTAAGGAAACCCAATAAGAAACAATATACCTAGTGTTGCGCCTAAAACTTTACCTTTGTTGATTACCTATATACTAATTGTAACAAGCTTGCTAAGTATAAGGAAGAGTAGTAAAAATTAAAGAGAAAAAAACGAGCTGCGGCCAACTAGGCTAAAGATAATGTGGTGGAATTTTTCTTTAATGACGAGGACGTGGCGTTTTATACCAACGTTTTGGCATATATAGCAAAGCTTCCGTCGTCTGATAATTCGAGGGCTGGGAGACACCCGGCTATTTAGCTAGACGATAGTTCGAAACTAGTTTCGCTTAAACGCCTAGGGCAACGATATTTTCCTGCGGCCAAAAGATAGAGATTTAATAGTAATATAGGTAAAGTTTTGCAAAAGTAATTTTAAGATTTAAACCGCTAACAACGAGAACGCCTAAGCATTATTTTTTTTATATAAGGAGTTTTACAAGGCCTTTGGATATAACAACATTAGTAAAGCTATTGCTAAGCGCTTGTATACTAATGGCGGCATTATGCTAACGAAGCTAGAAATATTCAAATGCAAACCTTGCAAGCTAGCTAAGTTTATTTAACATTGTTTAAAATTACTACTAGAACAATAGTTGTATATGCTATTTGAATTGATTTATTTAAACCTCTTAGGACGCTTTTAATATAATCTCTAAAAGGCTTTTAATATTTTATACTACTTGTTAATAACTTTACAAAATACTACTAGATATTCTTTGTTAAAAAAAAAACTAAGTCCTCGCTATTATTAAAGATTTTCTTATAATAATAAAAACTTAATTTAGTATAAAGGTTAAAACATTTGCTTCAAATAACAAAGGTAAATATTTTAGTGAAATTATCGCTAAAATGTTTTATTAACAAGGTATTATTTATTAAAAATCCCTACTATATTACTATAAATTAAACGGTATGCTAAAATAGTATATGCGGATAATTGTTACGGATGTTCGAACTATAATCCAAGACAACGACTTTTTTGTGTTATAGCCCAAAGCTGTTGCCCACGCGGTGTACCTTTGGAATTAAAAACTATATTCGGCGCTACTTTGCTACATTATATTATGTGAAATGCTTCGCGGAAAAAAGCTTAGCGTTGGATACTTTTAGCTATACTTTTATTTTTGTTATCTTTACATCCTCGTAGAGGTATAAAAACCTAGAATAAAACTGCTAAACTGCGCTAAAAAAGCAAACTTTATAGGTTTTAAAGCTAATACTAATTTAGTACTTTACTTTTATATCTTATTGCAAAAAGTTATTGTAACTGCTATAACAAACTATATTTATTGGAAGAAGCGATAGCTATAAATTTCTTAGTTAATTGGGGACTTAACGATTAAAGTAGCTGGTTTACTAGCAAAACAATCTTTATAATTAGCTGTAGAAATGCCTTTGGAATTACTATAGCTTGTACTTTTGCTTTAAGTAGTTATTCTACTTGTTGTATAGCAAAAATCTATTAGCTTTAAAGGCTATTGCTTAAAACCTTTTTGAAAAGTAATTGCAAACGCTTAACTAGCTAATAATAAGTTATTATTTAATTAGTTAGCAACAATTAGTACTAATTTAATAAACCTAAATAATGCTAACTTTAATTAAGAAAATTTAGCTAATAAATCTATATTTAATAATAATTTAATTTAGGCTATGGTTTTCTTTGCAACGCAAGAAAAAAACATTTTATAATACTACGTTTAAGCTTGTAAGAGTTTTAAAAAAAAGTATAAGTTGCTACTATAAAGAAGAAACTAAACTCGCTTACTAGTATAAATACTTAGAAGGAAGTTCTTATTTACTAAAGCTAATACATTATTAATCTTTAATGGGTTTACGCAAAAAAATATAACGCCTTAGGTAAACTAATTTATTATAAGGTAAAACTCGTTGCTTAAGGATTTACTTAAATATATAGCGTTAACTACAACAACATTTATAGTTTTATTGCTTACTATAAAACAATAAAACTTATTATATAAATTACCTTGTTAAGCGGCTTAAAATTATACTAATATAATATTAAAACGGTCTACTTATATAGCTATTTAAAATATGTTATTTATATGCGTTTACTGCTTAGATGTTATAAACTAACACGATTAGCACCAAAGGGACCCGTTTAAGGGACCTAGGCAACCTAGAACAAATGCCACGACGCAACAAAACAACAACTATAGAACGGAGTCACAGGACATATAGAATCCAGGGTTAGGGTTAGGGACCCACCCAGCAGGATAGATTACTTAAATTACCAAGTAAGCTAAGTAAGCCGCTTATTAGAATTACCAAGTAAGCCAGGTAAGCTACTAAAAAGTTAGAATATATAAAAACATAGTTATTACTACAGTAAATAGCTCTTATAAAACAAACTCTTTAGTCGTTAATCTAAATATTCAGTCTTACCTACTAAATAGCCTTACAGCTAGTAATTATACTTTTAAACAATTAAATAATATCTTTGTATTACAAATAGTTAAGTATTACCTTTGCGCCATACTACTAATATAAACCCTATAGATTACCTACTAAACCCTACAAAGGTTTAATATAATTATTACATTTTAACAACTCTTATTTAAAACAACTATATAACCTACTAACTAAACAATACAAAAATACAATAGCTCCTTAAACACCTACCTCCTTTACTACTAGTAATAACAAAAACTCTATTAAAAAATAATAAACTAGATCGCCTAGCTTTAGTAAAAAATCAACGCCCTCTATATAATCCAATAGGCTAAAGCCTACAAGATAAACAAGCTAGAACTCTACAAAAAAAACAAAAAACCTTTTAAGGGTTTTTTACCTAAAGCCATACCTACTTTAAGCACTACAAACATTAGTTTATAACTTACTACAATAAAATTATTTTCGCTAAAACTTAACTTAAAAGCAACGCTTTAGCATAGTTTAAACTAACCTTTAAAAACTATCTAAAAAACAACAAAGAAAACTAGAATAATAACACTAAGAAAATATTCCAAAGCTTTAATAACTTTAAATAAGCTTTAAAGAATGCCTTTAAAAACTTAAACAAAGAAAAATTCGCAAAACGCAAATTTATAAAGCTTAAGCAAAAAGGGTTAGCCTTTAAGTACACTATGCACTTTAAGTAGCTTACTATTTATATTAGTTAAAAAAAAACACACTTATAAGCCAGTTTTATAAAAAACTTAGAAAGAATATTAAAAACAAGATTTCCAAAATAAATTAACCTAACAACTTTGCAAAGTATATTGCTATAGCTATACAAATTAATAATTGCTTTTTTAAACAAAAGCAAAAACAATAGCGCAAAACACCTAATAATCCATAAAAGCCCCGTTATTAGCTAAACACTAGTAAAAAATACTAGTATAGTGGAAACTACTACAGCAATTGAAGGCCTTAGCATCTACAAGAATACTAAAGCATTGCAACAAGTACCTATGCGGGATCTATAAAACTCAACGCAGCCCAATAATAACTAAGCAACGACAAAAAGTATTACAACTACAGTAAACCTAAATACTTTGCACAAAACTATTACTTAACTAAAAAAAAAATAGCACTCTATGCTAAAAAAACAATACTAGATTAATATAACCCAACAGCAAAAGCTACTTAAGTAATATAACTACTTACTCAACAAGAAATGCTTAATACACTCGAAAAGCAAAATACCTTGCATCTATTAACCTAACCTCTATATAGAATATTTAATCTACCTTAACAATAACGAAAAACTAAACAACCTACTACCTATCTTTAAGCAAGCAGCAAATACTAACAAGGAATATAAAGCTCTTAACTAAACCTTTAATTTTAACAATTAGTGCATACTACACTTTTTTTAAAAAAAAGCCTTTAAATAGTTCCCTAAAGAACTACGTTAAAAAAAGCAATTAGTAATAAAAAAAATAAAAACTACTATACAACATAATAATAAAAAACAACAACTTAAATTATTCAAGCACTAAGTATACAAAAGCAAGTAACTTCTAAAACAATGCTTAAAAAAACAGTAATTTGCTATAAACTAACCTTACCATAAAAAACCCTATAGAAAATCCCAACAAAAACTCAAAAAAATACTTAGAATGCAATATCCCTATTACCTTAAACACTAGCACTACTAGAATTGCCATTACAAGCTTACAATTTGCACAAGTATTCAAACAACTTAACTAGCCCTCAAAGAAATATAAAACAAAAAACAAACTACGCCTATAGCTAGAACATCCGCAATACCAAGAAATCTCCTAGGCCTTGTATATTTAACACCTATGCCTAACATACTTCCAAAGAAAAGCCAAGTATAACCTCTTTCATAGGCGCTTTAGAGAAAGACTAATCACTTAAATCTACAAAAAAAATAAGTTGCATTACTAAAAGCTCTACAAGTACAACTAGAAAAAAGAATACAGCCTACTAACCCTTAACCCTTGGTTCCCGCTAAAATATTTACAAGAACAACAACAACCTAATAATTACAAATTACTTAAATGCTGAATTTACAAAGAATACAAACTAATAGATTAGCACTAGATTTAACAATAATAGAGAAAAAAACAATAATCACCTATAAAGGAACAATAGTTAATTATAAACTACAAGTTCCTATATGCAACTTAAACAACCAACTATATACACATTATTCTTAAAGTAGAGATTAATAAAAAGATATATAGCGCATTATTAAACAATAGCGCTCAAGGCAACTTCATATTACTAAGAATTATCAACAAGAACAAAATCCTATAACATTAAAAGAAAAACCCTTATAAACTTAGTATTATAAAAGGCACAAAAGTAGGATACGAAAATAGAGTAATTAACATAAAGACTAATTATCTACTTGTTTTAATCTAAGAACATACTACTTTTATAACTTTAAATATTACAAATATAGCGCATGATAAACTAATCTTAAAACTTTTATAGCTACAAGCTACAAATCCCCGGATTAATTAAACTACTAGCTAGATCTTTTAAAACAACGCTATTCCCCAAGGAAAAGTTACAATTAATAACACAAAAAGGAGTTCAATTACTAAAGATAGCAAAAAGCTATGCTTAAATAAACCTACAAAAACCTTAGTTAAATAGTCAAAGACTAAGCTAAACTAAAAAAAATTAAACTACTTTTAAATCTTACAAGAAAACAAAAATTAATTAGTATAATACAATATAATATATAAACAAAAGATACAAAAATACCTCTTTTATATAAAAAAGAATAAATAAACACCGATATAGATAAACTAACACAAATACTACGAGAATACTACAAATTCAAGAAAATGTTCTAAAAAAAACTTAATATAATACTACCGCAACACAATTAATAAGATTACGAAATACCCTTAAAACTAAGAATAACCCTACAATTTAAACCCATTTACAAACTCAACGAGGAATAACTTAAGGCACTTAAAGAGTACCTAAACAAAAACCTCAAAAAAGGCTTTATTTAACTATCACGGTTATTAGCAAAATACCCAATCCTCTTTATACTAAAAGAAAATAGCAAGCTACGCCTATACATTAACTATCAATAGCTTAACGATATCACAATTAAAAACTAGTACTTTTTACTACTTATCAAAGAACTTAAAAACTAACTTAAAAGCGCTTAATAGTTTACAGTACTTAATCTAAAGTATAGATATAACCTTGTTAAAATTAAAGAAGAAAAAAAATAAAAAACAGTATTTAAAACGCGCTATAAACATTATAAATAATGGTCATACCCTTTAAATTAACTAATGCACTAGCATCATTTTAAGAAATAATTAACTATATCCTCCGCAAGTATTTTAACATCTTTGTTATTGCATACCTAGATAACATTTTTATTTATTTTAAAACCCTTAAAGAATACAAAGAATACATGAAGCAAGTATTGCAAAAGCTTTAAAATACAAATCTTTTTGTAAAATTAGAAAAATGCAAATAGCACTTTTAGAAAGTTAACTACCTTAAATACACAATTAAGCTAAGATACATTAAAATATAAAAGAACAAAGTTTAAGCAATCAAAGAATAGCTAACGCTAACCAATATTAAAGACGTTAAAATATTCTAAGAATATATCAACTTTTATTAACAATTTATTAAACACTATAGCGATATTATAAAGCTATTCATAAACCTTACTAAAAAAGATTTTACATTTAGATAAATAAAAATGGAACAACAAGCTTTCTAGATACTTAAAAACAAAGTTATATAAGACCTAGTACTTAAAGAAGTAAACCTAGAAAAAGAATTTAAGATATACACAAACGCTTCAAACAACGCAATAGGCGGAGAACTCATACAACAAGATAATTAAAGACAAATACAAATTATTGCAAACTTTAGCAAAAAATTCAATAAACCAAAAACATGCTACGCTATTCTAAACAAAAGATTCATAGCAATAGTATATATATTCCAAGAATAGCAATACTACTTTATTAAAGCAAAAAAGTAAATTAAACTCTATATAAATTACAAAAATCTAACAACCTTTATAATAACTAAGCAACTTAATAAAAGATAAGTTAAATACGTAAAATTCCTATTATAGTTTAACATTAAGGTTATCTATATTAAAAGAACTAAGAATACTTAAGCTAACGCTTTTAATAGACAATCCAATTGTTATACTAAAAAGTCTTCTCCGAAATAAATAGTATTTAAAATAAAAAAACAAAAGTTTTACACTTAATAGAAAACTTAACGCTACAATTAGAATTAACAAAGGGCTTAAGGAAACACTTAAAAATCCAAAAAAACAAAACTAACTAATTAAAGAAATATATAAAGCTCTAGTATACAAATACTAAGGCGTTATAATAATGGTTAAACAAATCTAGCGAATATATTAAATCCTAAATCTTAAATAAAAAACAGAAGAAATTATTAAACAATGCGATTTTTATAATAAAAACAAGATATTATAGCATAAATCTTACAAACTCTTAAAACCCTTACTAATACCTATAGCTATTTAGTTATCTATTAGCCTAAACTTTATTGTTAAGCTACCTTTTTTACGAGAACCTTTAATTAAAGTACTTTTTAATAGTATTTTAGTAGTAGTTTGCAAACTAAGCAAGTATGTATACTTTATACTGTATAAGGAAGCTAATATAGTAGAAGAACTCGTATATACTTTTTTACAAATTATTATAAGCAATTATAGAATGCTATACAAAATCATCTTAAACAAAAACAAGCTCTTTATATTAAACTTCTAAAAGTTACTAATAAAATAACTTAAAGCAAAACACAAGCTTTTAACTATAACTTACCCATAAATAGATAGATAAACAAAAAGAATTAACTAAATTATAAAATAATACCTTTAACACTACATTAACTAGTTATAAGATAACTAGGTTAAACTACTATTATTAGCATAGTTTGCTTATAATAGCGCAACTACTAGCATAACTAAATAATTACTTTTCTTTGCACTCTATAAATACAAACCTTAGGCATACTATAAATTACTACTAGATATAATAATTACAAAATTAGTAGAACAAAAAGCAATAAAAATTAAATAAATCTAAAAGGATATTTAAATAAAACTTTCTTTTATATAAAAACAAATAGCAAAATACGCAAATTAAAGAAGAATTAAAAAACTAATTCTTAAAAAGAGAAATAAAGTCTACCTTTTTTAACAAAATATCAAAACTAAATAACCAAATAATAAACTTAACTATAAAAAGATTAAACTATTTGAAATTTCCAAAAAACTTTTAAATACTAACTATAAACTTTTATTACTTTAAAGAATAAAGCAATACCTAGTTTTTTATATCTTACTATTAGAACTAACACCCAAGAACGCAATACTTGAAATATAAATTAAAACTATTAATAATTACAACAAAAAATTTAAAGTTAAACAAATATTAAACTTACAATAATATTAAAAAAATATAAAATACTTTATTAAGTAGAAAAACTACAACTTAAGCAAAAACACATAAAAACTAATAAAAAACTTAACTTATTGCAAGTAGCTCCTTAGGCAATATAAAGCGCAGTTTACTATAAAGCAACCCCTAAAGACCTAAAAAGTAACCAGTTAAAAGCCCATGGACTAGTTAACTACGGAACTAACTAAACAAGTAACTAAATTATTAACTAGGCGAAATAAAACTTAACCAAATAATAAAACCTAAACTAGTTAGCGCAACGCTTAACTAATTAGCTTATAAATTAACTAGTTAAAAAAAAATAATTAACTAGTTAAAATATTATTTTATTAATCTAAAAAATACTTTTACTAATATACTTTCTAATTTTACTAGTTAATTATTTTTAGCCAAAAAAGCTACTAGCGGAAATATTTTCACTATTAATATTTAAATCTATAACTCTAAATTTAAACTAATTAATACTTTTATTTACTATAAAACTTTAATTAAAAACACTAATATTATTACCTGTATAAAGCTATAATTTTTATAACTCTATTTTACTAAAACTAGGCAAGCTACTATAAATAACCTTTATAAATTGCTTAGCAATACGCTTACGCTCAGCCTTAGCCTTTTTATTTTCTATACGCTCTAGCTCTTTTACGTTATTAATACCCTAATACACTACGCGCATTATTTTTTTAAACTACATTTACTTTTATTTACGCAACCTTTCTACTTTAGCAGTAATAAACCTTAGCTTCTCCTTAATAGTCTCTAGCTTATCCTTTAGCTTTTAATACTATTAACTAATATAATAAAGCTTCAATAAACTTATCCCTTATATATTATATTTTAAGTAATTAAAATAAATACATTCTATGCAATAAAAGAAACTCAAGAGTAATACTTAATAAGAAAAAATGCTCCAGCCTTTGCAAAACAAACAAAAAGGCATAGTAATAGCGTTTTACAGAATAATAAAAAAAGAAAGTCTTATTATTTAATCTTCTAAAAGCAAATAAACAACTTTAATACTTAGGAACTTTTAACTTTACTAAATATAACGAATTAGGAAAGTATAAATAAGGATATAAAGAATATATAAAAAGAATATAGATAAACCTTTGGGGATAAAGAATATAAAAAAGGGAATAATGTTATAAACTAATACAATTAGCACTAAGGGGACCTATTTAAGGGACTTAAGTAACTTAAAACAAATGCTACAACGTAATAAAACAACAATTATAAAACGGAGTTATAAAATATACAAAATCTAGGGTTAAGGTCAAGGACCCACCTGGCAGGATAGATTACTTGGATTACTAAGTAAACTAAGTAAGCTGCTTATCAGGATTACCAAATAAGCTAAGTAAGCTATTAAAGAGTTGAAATATATAAAGACATAGTTATTACTATAATAGATAGCTTTTATAGAATAAACTCTTTAATCGTCAATCTAAGTATTTAGTCTTACTTACTAGATAACCTTATAGCTAATAATTATACTCTTGAATAATTAGATAGTGTTTTTGTATTACGAACAGTTAAGTATTACCTCTGCGCCGTACTGCTAATATAAACCCTATAGGTTACCTACTGAACCTTATAAAGGTTTAGTGTGATCATTACATTAGATATTAAACGTTGTTAAAGAATATTATGCTAAAACTACTAAAAGCTTTGTATAAGCTAAAATAATCTAGTTATAAATAGTTTAGTAAATTATACAATAAATTTATTAAGTACTACTTATAAGCAAACTTTAACTTGTGCGTTTTTACTAGCAAAGGCATTATTATTGCTATTTACGTTAATAATATTCTAGTTGTAGGTTACTTTAATACTATTGCTAGTTTTAAGGTTATTCTTTTGAAAAAGTTTAAGTGCGTTAACATAGGCTTTTGTAAATACTTTCTTAGCTTAGAAATTAAGCAAACAAATACTAGAATCGCTATCTTCTAACAAGGCTACGCTAAATGCATTTTCTACTAATTTAATATATTTAACTTTAACAACTACTACACTTTAATGGATTTAAATTTATTTTTGCCTTAAAAACTTAAAAGCAATATCCCTATTAATGCTATAATATACTAGTTTTTAATAAGTTTTATTAACTTTTTAGTTATAAGTACTAAAATTAATCTTACTTTTTCTACTAGCGTTATATTAACGTTTAACGTAAAGCTAATAGAATATTATTTGTTATTAGCAAAGGGTGTTTTTCGCTATATTAAGTAAACTTTGGATTATTGAATATTCTTTCTTAAATAACAATTGCTAGTAAAACTTAATATATATTTTAACGCTTTTTATAATATAAACCCTAACAACTTGAAAGTATTTAAAGAATAAATTTAACTTTTAAATAAATTACTTATTGTGTAATTATTAAAACAACAATCTATAGTTGCAAAATCTACTTGTTAAGCTAAATATATAGCCTACTTATTTGCATTGTTTTATTTGCGCTAAATTATTTAAGTATTAATAAACTTAAACGTTAAAAAAAATAACTACTTGCTTGTTTTTTACATTAATAACTAACTTGCTTTAGACTTTGTTTAAAACGCCAAGATTACTACTTGCTTAAAGTATATTGCTATTTATTACTACTTTGTTTGTAAAGGCGTTGGATTAGTTTATAACATTTAATACGTTTTGTTAGCGAATAATTTTGCTAACTTGTATATAAAAGCCCTATTGAAGCCTATACTATTGAAGCTATGTTGTTTATTGGGGATAATTGGGAAGTAATAGCGGAATTGTAAAGGTTGGAATATTGGGCTATTATATGTATAATAGCATTCTTTATTTGTTAAACTGTCTACAATAGTTGTACAACTATAAATGGGGGGTGTATTGGAAGGCATGGTTTGGCACGATCTGCTGGCTGACTAAGCTGGATGGCACTATAAGTAGCGGCTCCCTCTAAGCGCCTGTTGAGGGATTCTTTCTTCCCTTAATATCAACCGAATATATGATTTGCTTCATTAAACTTCATTAGTTGGGACGGAACCACAGATGTGTATCGCTCGCGCTCTTCGCCCCTTTTCTTGTAAGAGGCCCAGGGGTGTAACGTTGAATGTTAATGGCTGGCGACAGATGATGTTTGCGTCTAATAATCATCTTGCCTCGAGGTCGATTTGGCTGATGAAAGCAAGCTAGCTGCGATGCGTTGGACCACGCGGCACCCGTTGTTCGTCCTGATCTCACATGACAAACGCTGTCTAGATGTCGCCACGGGGCATTTTACCGCAAGACCAGACAGCAAACCTTCTGGTGACGCCGAATGCCAACACTTGGTATTCCCCGTCGTCACTTATCCAAGGATGGATGTAAGAGTCTGTGGAATCTGGACATCACGACAGCAATCCAACGAGAGCGGCAAAAGTCGACAGAGAAAAACACTCGAGGTTTTGAAAATTCCCCGCAATCGCTTGCAGGACGAACCTCGTGCGTCTCGTACACCATGACCAGACCTGATATGACTGACAGCCTTCACTCCTCCCTCCCATATACACATGCTATACATCTACATGGAAACCGACGCCTCCCGCCACGCGGGCTACTTAGCACAATCTTCTCAGTGCAGATGGAAAAGTTCGCCACCCCCCGGCACCTCTCAAAGCACATACCCCCCCAGGTCCCATAATCACACTTCCCAAGCAACGGATGGTATTCAGTCCGAAAGTGCAGGATGGGTTAGAGGAACATATAAAGACGCCAACTCCTGCTTTCGCCCCAAAACGCCCGAAACCAAGACATTTTCGATATCATGCACCACCATGCACCATGCCAATATGACAGCAAATTCAAACACCCGCCTTAAAAAGCCGCCCGGACACTTCACAAATATTCACACTCGCAAGATCATTGATGCGCCTGAGCCGCCGTGGGATCCCACAGGAACTCAATGACCTCATCCATAGTCTCGCCGCTCTTCCAGTCGGCCTTGTACACGTAGATCTGCCTGAGGCTGCCGTCGGCGAGCCACTCGGCGTCATGGAGGCGGTAGCTCCGCTTCTCGTCCTTCTTGAGGGCGGGCCTGAGCGGGCCGATGCTAAAGTCGAACTCGGGCCCGTGCTGGTTCCACGTCGCCTCGACCCAGTCGAGGTTGAGGCTCTTCACGCCCTTGCGGTACATGGCGATCGAGTAGCCGTTGGACAAGAGCGTGTCCTCGCCAAACTGGAACCGCTGCAGGAAGCAGTCGCCGCACACCTTGTTGACCTGCGCCATCTTGTAGACCGGCTCCGTGTACCAGCTCTTCCAGTGGTGCAGCGACAGGGCGCGGAACCCGGCCTCGAAGAACCCGGACAGGTCCCCGCGCATGTCCTGCTGGTACAGCCCGGGTACCAGGGTCAGCTTGGTCTTGGAGTGGTAGTACACGCAGTCGCGCAGCATGCCGTCGCCCGACGGGAGGGCCGCCTCCTCGAGGCACTGCTCCATGAACGGCTCCAGCTTCTTGGCCAGCGGGACCGAGAGAAAGATGCCTGCGCCGCCAAAGGCCATGAACCCCCACGAGCGCACCGAGAAGAAGTCCTCGGACAGCTGGCCGAGCCACAGCTCCTTGGTGTGGTCGTGCTGCTCGAGCGTCTTGCTGAGCGAGTCCAGAGAGGGGAAGAAGGTGTCGTCGTCGATTACTACGACCCATTTCGTCTCGGGGGTGATGTTCTGCACGGTGGGCCGCAGCATGACAAAGTGGTTTTGATCAATTGTGAGTTTGGGGTCACCTTTCGCGGTGGCCATCTTTATGACGTGCTCCGCAAACAGTTGCTGAAGAGCTCCCAGGTCCTTGCCCGCGTGATCCACGATTACTGCGACGAGCAGCGCGTCTGTCCCTGCCAGCCAGTGCTCGAAGGCAGGCAGCCCCTGTATCATGCGATCGTAGTACGTTGCGACGCCGAAGACGAAGTGGTTGTATTTTTGTTTGGGAGGAGGCGGGGTGACTGTGATGGATAACTCGTCGCATGGCATGGTTTCGAGGTGCGAGCACGAGGTGAGATTGAGGTTGGTCTTCTGAGTGATGACGGGCCCCTCGAGCTTGGGGATCGCAGCCCGGTCGACGTGATCGGAGAACTTTGGCTTGATACATCGTCTCGAGTACACAATGTTGTCGCTCAACTGCAGCTCCTCGCGCCGCAGGAACTCGATCTCGGGGTTGCACTGGCCGGGCTCGAGGACCGGGCGTGGTGACATATTGGGCGGTGTGCCGAGTTTTGCTTCCTCCTCCAGGACGGCGTCTGACTTAGGTGGCGGGTCGGACTTGTGCACGCCGGCGATCTGGTGGGATAATGACTCGACGATGGCGGCATCCCGGAACCTGCTGGAGGACAGTATGAATATGCAGAGGACGAGGACGACAAGGACTGGCACGACTCGTTGGAAGCGCTGTGGTACGAGCATGGCGCTACCTTCTCATGTCGGAGGCCCAACAAAGCAGCGAAGTCCCGGTGGGGGGATCAGTGCGCAGTGCGCGCAGTTGGCGTTGGCGTCGGCCGGCGTTGGCGTCGGCGATGGTGATGGCGCACTGCGGGGGAGCTTTGGAGAGGTGTTTGTTGAAGAGAGAAAAGCAACCGTATTGCGCCGCGATTCGGTGGTCGTTTCGTATTGATTTTCTTTTTGTTTTATTTGTTGTCTTTTCTCTTCTTTTCCGCCTTCCAGAATACTGCCTGCCTTCTTGCGAAATATTTCAATGTCCGAACTGTTGGAGCAGGATTGTCGCACGACGTGAATTTGGGGGTTTCGGCTCGTCTTTCCTTCCTTCCTGCGACTGCTGGAGGGTCTGTGGCACACTTTGTGTTCGTCCCGGCTAGGTGCAAAGGTTACTTAGCTCTGGGTCGAGGGGCAGAATTAACGGTGACGAGGCACAAGGCGTAATCCTCGAGCAGGTGCGTGGGAGGACAGGACGAAACGTGGGAAGCCGACGTCAGATTTCGGGCCGTTGCAGGACAAAAAGAGAAGGGATGGCAAATGACGAGGAGTAGAGACAGCCCTGGTTGATTAATGTACTGTGCGTCAGTCTGTCAGTAGGGAGTAATGATGTGCGTGCAATGCGCCTGCGATATGCCTGCGACATGCCTGGTGCGTGCTATCGGACCGCCGTTATTAGAGTTCGAGTAGCAGAGTCCCTCCCAGACCTTCGCCGTTCCGTTCACACGTGCAGTATCGACCGACCGTTCTTGGGATAGCCCCCATGTCCAATGCTGCGAGTTGCAACGTGCAATCTGCCCTGTCAGCTTGCTGCATCTGGCACCGGTTGGGTGGTATTGCAGCAGGATAGCGCTGGATGGGCTGGGCTGGGCTGGGCTGGCTGGACGACGGTTCCAATCCTACGGAATGGGTGGTGCAGGTGATGGTGCAGGCATGCGAGCATCTGGATGGCCGCCCGAAATCATAATCCAACAACGTTTGAGACCTGGCGCCGACCTCGACCGTTGGTGACCAATGGCCACCGTTGAGAAAGGCCCCGCCTAAGCTCAGAACGGAAAGGCAGGTTGGGTGGGTGGGGGTCGCAAGTCAAAAAGGCAAGCGCGGCTCGGCAAAACTAATCTTGGAATCTGCAATCCCCCTACTGGTGTGCATCTCCACACACCACATTCAAAGCTGAGCCTTCCCAGCATTGCAGTGCCGTCCATGCATTATTCCGTATGGTACCGTGCTACTACCTGGGTACGCGTCGAGGGTCGAGACCCTGCCAGCCCTGGCTTGCTGACCTGAAAGTTAGCTTGATACTGTAGCTTTGTAGCCTCGGTTGACGTGCCGTGTCTTCAGCACAACTAGTGCACCGTTCACCCAAACTTCTCGTCCAAATTTATTGCTCTCATCTCTCGACCTTGGCCCCAGTGGATGGATGGAGAAGCTCACAGCCCTTCAGCCCCTTTACTACTGCCTGCCTGCGTCAAGTGCACGAATGCCTGGCGAATGTGATGGACAGCACAGCCTCAATGAATCTGATGTCGTCATTGCACATCCACTCAACATTTGAAGTCGCTTAGCCTCCGTTTTCCCCATTCTTTCCGTCCATGAACATTGAATGCACATGTGGCCCCACATCTTGCACATGTCCAAAACGGGTGGGCCCTTGAACAACGATCATTGCCCGACATAATTCATCAACTTTAACCAGACCCTGTGTTCCACGTACATGCATACAGAATCAATTTGTGAACCTTAATCTCGTCGGGGAAGCTTTACCTGCTGCGCCTCTAGTGTTCCAATATCACTTTAATTTGACTGTCAATATCAATATGAAAGCTGGCACCGCCTTCGTCCCTCGAAATAACCCCTCGAGAGTTCCACAGTCGTCCATGCCTCCAAAGGAATATGACCAGGGGCCTTGCTCACCTGCTGATGCGGCTCGGCTCTTGGGCTGATCAAGCTTTCTTTCTCCTTCCGTTTTCCATCCCAAGCTGACGTGGACTTGCCCATGTGGGCCTGAGACCTACCTGAGATCCTCGATCTTGGGCCCATTAGCAGGCCTGTTTTTGGTAGATCGATACTTGGGTACAAAATACCAACATGCTGACATTGCAGCAGTGTATTCACGCCTCACCATCCTCATTGCGACGAGAGACCCCGTGTGCAACCTCCCAATTGCCCATAATCAATTGATCGGTGCTGCTTACTTGCGCGATGCGAGTATCATCGGCATAAGATATCCTAACAACTTGTTTTTCGTGAAGAGGAAAGATAACAGGCCTGCGTTCGCCGTTTAGAGTTGGACTTGGCACACTGCATGTCGTGCATGCAGGCCGCCAGCAGTCCTAGCTCTGGACGGCTCTGTACATCGGGAAGCCATGAACTCTTGCGATCTGCAAGGGAGAACATGAAATCTAACGAGAAGAGGAAAAGGAAGAGGATAAATAAAGAGCCAGTGGAAAAGGAGAGTCGTCCCCAAGCCACTGAAACCCGTGGGAAGCAACATTGTCAAGCCGAACGAAACTATCGTCGGGTTTTTTTGGGAAGTGAGAGCCAGCGGTCATCCCCATCGTTCAACATCCCACCCTGGAGCTCATACTTCACAATCCAGCGAAGGCAGCTGACCCATCTTGGTCTGGAAAGACTGCCGCGCCGATGCCGCGGCCGGATCCTCCTCCGCAGCGGCACCCGACGCCGTGGTGGCACCACACTCTCCTCGCTCCGGGGACGGCTGGCGCGTGGCAAAGCTCGGGGGCCGCGACGAAGGGACGAAGCTGTCGTGGGAGCGGTTGAGGCTCGTCTCGAGAAATGTGGCGTTTTCGGCCGCAAAGATGCAGGCCCGTCCGGTGCACTGCCACGCAACGGGGATATCGCACTCGTCAGAGTGTCGAGTGAGCGGCGGAGCCGGGTGGCGCTGACCCCGACGGCGAGTGCTTCCGGCAGGAATACCGGTCCAGAGGCAGTGCACTAGGTCCGCAGGAACATTCCGACGGGCGCGTACCTCGGGATGTTCTTCTCGGCGAGGGACGATGCTACTTTCAGAGTCTCCAAGCACCCGTCGGCGACCATGGATAATGTCGGTAGGTTCTAAACGTACGTACGTCGTAGGTATGGGTCTGGTGGTTTGTTG
>MAVT02000617.1:0-25628 GCA_001702395.2 Diaporthe helianthi
GGGGGGGGGGGGGAGCAATCTCGCAACAAACACCCTGCCTCAATGCACAAGTTGAGGAAGCAGCCGGTCTTGCGGCCGCATACCAAGTTGCTGGGAGTGCCGAGTCGTCGGGATGCTGGAACTGCGCGCCCATTGGCACGATGCCACCTGACGAACATGCATACGGCCGGGTACATGCAACCCTACCATTCTCAGGTACATATGTAATATGTATACTGTAGGGCCACAATCCAGAGCGCGGATGAGCGAACTGCAGCCCTACCCAAACCTTGGTCCTGTGCATCATCGACTCGGGCCGAGGGACCAGTTTTCGGCACATACCTCGTGCTGCATGTTCCACCTAATCGTATTTCAAGTCTGTAACACATGTCACTGTACCTCCACTGAACACAACATGCTAGCAATATACAAATGCAACCAAAATCTCTTGCTCCAGTCTGAGGCCTCGTTAATCTGCTCCCACAGTGCATGAGCTTCTCTACCTATGCGTCGATCAGGTTCTCCTCCTCGCCCGCCGCGTTGTCTTTGGTGTCCTTGGTGTCATTGGCATCCTTCTTCTTCCGGTCCGCCGCAGCAGTACGCGAATAGAACTCATCAATGATCTTCTTAGGGATACGGTTGAGCATGTCCTTACGGTAGATGCGGAGCAGAGACCAGGCAAGGTCCAAGGAGTCATGGATACTTCGCTGCTCGTAGGCTCCTTGGGCGACGAACTGCCGCTCGAACTTCTCAAGGAACTCAAGCGACAGTTTGTCCTCGGCTGACAGGGCTTCCTCACCGACGACTGCCTTCATGGCTGCGGCATCACGACCGATGGCGTACTTGGCGTACAGCTGGTTCGAGACATCACCGTGGTCCTTGCGCGTCATACCCTCACCGATGGCCGACTTCATGAGACGGGAAAGCGATGGCAGCACGTTGATCGGGGGGTAGATACCCTTGTTGTACAGACCTCTGTCAACGAAGATCTGGCCCTCCGTGATGTAACCTGTCAAGTCGGGGATCGGGTGGGTGATGTCGTCGTTAGGCATGGTCAGAATGGGGATCTGCGTGATGGAACCGTTACGGCCCTCCACACGACCAGCTCGCTCGTAAATGGTCGACAAGTCAGTGTACATGTAACCGGGGAAACCACGACGACCTGGCACTTCCTCTCGAGCGGCCGAGACCTCACGGAGAGCGTCACAGTAAGCCGAAAGATCTGTGAGAATGACCAGAACGTGCTTCTCGAGCTGGTAGGCGTAGTATTCGGCGGTCGTAAGAGCGAGACGGGGCGTAATGATACGCTCGATCCTGTTAGAAAGTCAGTAACCTTCTAGTCGTGTTCCAAGGGCGAATGCTCACGTTGGGTCGTTGGCGAGGTTGAGGAACAGGGTGACCCGCTCCAGACTGCCGTTCTCTTCGAAGTCGCGGGTAAAGAACCGAGCTGTTTCCAAGTTTACACCCATGGCAGCGAACACGATAGAGAAGTTGTCCTCGTGGCCATCGTGCACACCCTTGTCTGTGACGCCCTGTTTCTGAACCAGACCGGCCTGGCGACAAATCTGGGCAGCGATCTCGTTGTGCGGCAGACCGGAGGCGGAGAAAATGGGGATCTTTTGTCCACGAGCGATCGAGTTCATAGTGTCGATGGTGGAGATACCGGTGGAAATCATTTCCTCGGGGTAGACCTGGCCTCTGTTAGCTTCCCTTTCCTCGCTCGTCTAGGAGAAATTGGTTGCCGTACTCTTGAGTAAGGGTTGATTGGGCTGCCGTTGATGTCGAGATACTCCTCTGCCAGCACCTTGGGGCCCTTGTCAATGGCCCGGCCTGAACCGTCAAAGATACGTCCCAGCATGTCCTCCGACACACCAAGCTTCAAGCTCTGGCCGGTGAACTCGACTTTCGTCTATTGGCAAGCCGTCAGTATAATGTGCTCTTAGACTGGGTTCCTGAGGCTCTGCGCACCTTCTTCACATCGATACCAGAGGTGCCTTCGAAGACCTGATACACTCGTTAATCGGCCGCATCGTTTTTTGTCGGGATGTTTGATGATGTACCTGGACGACAGCTCGGTTTCCTGTAGGTTGACTGGTTAGCACTTATCCATCCGAAATGCCTCAACACATCTCTAACGTACCTCGGGCCTCGAGAACCTGTCCTTGCCTCTTCGTTCCATCGGGGAGCGTCAGGGAGACAATCTCGTTGTATTGGGGAAATTTGACCTGTCACGGCGGTCAATGGATTTGTCGGTCTGCAGGTACAGTGGGGAGGTATTCACATCTTCGAGGATGACCAGAGGGCCATTCACACCACCGACAGTGTTGTACCTGAGGTGAGGCACCACCGAGTAGGAAGACGACTCGCGAGGGTCACCCATGGCTGCTGCTTGGATGTGTGTGGATCTGGTGGTTGAGGGCGCAGGTGTGCAAGCTGATGACGATTGTAGTTGGAGGTTTGGGAGCTCTTGGAGGTTGGGCGGGTGATAAGCTCGGCGCACTGGCCACTGCAGCAGCCTCAAGGTCAGGAAGCACCTCTGCTAGCACTCCTGCTAGAACTCCTGCTAGACTAGACCACAAAGACGTCAGCTCCTGATCCCTCACTGCCAACGGTTCTATTTCTACAGTTTTAGGAAGTCAAGCTTCAAAAACAGCTTCACAGAACACGCAGTTTACCGGTATTAATTACAACATAATTTCCTATCAATATTGCAAGACTTAAGGACCCAGCACCAACTTGAGCTTCTAGGCAAGCCAGTACCTGTGTACTCCGTAGGCGCTGTCTTGTCGCCCCTCCCCCGCCCCACTAGTGTGATCTTCCCTTCAATGTTCCGGCTGGCAAAGCTCGTTCCGCCGGCCAGAAGCTCTAGCTCACCCTAACCTTAGTTGCAGACTCCAATTGATTCACACCCGCGACTTGCCTCGTGCTTTCGACACGGTCTTCTGAGGCCCCTTTCAGCACCAAGCAAACCCAGATCAATACCCAGGTCGGAGGGTCTACCTTTGGGGCATTCGGGCGTGGAAAGGGGGCGGTAAAGGAAGCACCATGTCGAGCATTTACAACACCGAGCCGCAGCCAACTGCCTCGGTCATCCTCCACACAAACCATGGCGATTTATCAGTCGAGCTCTTCGCGAAGCAGACTCCGCTCACCTGCCGCAACTTCCTTCAACACTGCTTAGACGGCTACTACGATAACACGATATTCCATCGCCTGGTTCCTGGCTTCATTCTGCAGGGAGGCGATCCAACTGGCACCGGCAACGGAGGCGAGTCGATCTATGATGGCGGAGCTTTCAGCGGTGACCTTGACCCATGGCCGATGGACCAGCGGAGAGGGAAGAATGCTGGCTCCCAAGGCGTGAACTTCAAGGACGAGTTTCATACGCGCTTGAAGTTCAACCGTCGTGGGCTGCTGGGCATGGCGAACGAAAGTCGATCCGACACGAACGGCAGTCAATTCTTCTTCACGCTGGACAAGTCCGATGAGTTGGATGGGAAGAATACCATGTTTGGGCGCGTCGCGGGCGACACCATTTATAATTTGGCAAAAATGGGCGAGGCGGAAGTGGAAGACGGAACCGAGCGACCCCTTTACCCAACCAGGATCACCAGCGTGGAGATCCTCGTCAACCCCTTCGACGACATGAAGAAGAGGGAACGTATTGCGCAGCGCACCACACGGCCGGCCGTCACGGAGAAGAAAAAGGACAAGAAAAGGAAAGGCGGCAAGCAGTTGCTAAGCTTTGGCGACGAAGAGGGCGAGGGCGACATCCAACCTCTTCCAAAGAAGCCCAAGTTTGATACGAGGATTGTGATGGATGTTGAAGAGCCAGAGCCTCAGGCCAAGCCGCCAAAGGCTTCAAAGAAAGAACGAGAGGCGAAGGGTCCTAAGGCTGTGGTGCCAATCAGGGAGGCTCCTCAGAGAGTAGCAACACCTCCCGAAAGTCAGCCCTCAACAACACCACAAGCCGTCCGAAAGCCTACCAAGAAGGTGGCACAAGAGATTCAGAGCGATTCCTCCCCAGAGCCAGAGGTGTCCAAAGGGAAATCTGAGCTCGAGCGGATGAATGAGGAAATAGCCGCCCTGAAAGCATCCATGAAGAGGACTGTCCATTCAGAGCCAGTCAGTGAAGGCAAGAAGACCTCTGCCTTGGAGCAGATGATACCGGAGACAGCCACGCGAGGGCGGAAGAGGAGACCTGGAGCAAACAACCCCACGGCTGCTGAGGAACACAAGGCACTGAGCTTTCTCAAGGCATTCCAGGAAAAATTGGACCAGGCGCCGCCAGAGAAGCCAACAGCAACGGAGGTGCCCGCGGCAGAGGACGGCGAAGCCAAGGCTGGGGACGATGCCGAGGAAGACGAGGTCTGTGATCTCCACTTCATCGCCAACTGCCAATCGTGCAAGGCGTGGGACAAGGCTGAAGGCGAGGATGAGAGCGACGACGAGGGCTGGATGTCGCACTCACTCAGCTTTGCTGCAGACAAGCTCGGCAAAGACCTGAGTTATCGCAAAAAGGCGGAGGATGAGCTGATCGTGATCGACCCACTCGCAAAGGCCCGCAGCATCCAGGCGGAGTGGAAGGCGGAGAAGGAGAGTGAGGGCCGGAGCGGAAAGTCCGGACGTGCATGGGGCGACCTGGCTCGCAATGCCCAAATGTCACGGAACTCGTCCCTCGCGGGAAGAGGAGCAAAGTGACGGGAGAGAAGCAAGGACGTGAAACTGTTTTTCATAGATTATGAGAGAGGCGTCTTCTTCTTATATGAATTCTCGAGATACCCAATACTTTTCTTGGCTGTGAATGGTTAGAAAAAGGCAGTCAAACCCAAAGTCGATTCGACTCGTACAGCCGCACTGGCCGGCCCGGACTCGAGCAATGGGGAAAAATTTGAGCGGATGCATGTGGTGAAGAGATGACCATGTCACTGATTCTCGGCTCTGAGTAATAGTAATAAAGCACGAGGGCGAGCCGAAGCCGCAATGGCACGCCTGACAGGCCTGGCCACGGTCGACTTACACGGAAGTATCCACTCTGCGGTGGGGGTGCGAGCTGCCACGGGGATCGTAGATTCTGGTAAAGACACTCTGTATGGAGACACTAAGATAGCCACGTTGATTGCATGTGAGACGAGGCCGTCCAATGGCCTTTTTATATGCTGTCCCACGCTGCTGAAGAGAAAGTCTGTACATCTGTACCTCACTGGATTATGTGCACGTCAAGGACAAGACCAGTTCGAGAGGGCGTTTGGGATCGTTGCGGTTTGAAGTGGTTACGTAGCCCTCAACATTGCCAAACGGTGCCGAAAAAGCTTGCTGGTCTTTGTTGTGACTGGAGAGTGGGAAGAGGAGAGGATGCTCCGGCGAGCATGGCCTGGCAAGGAGACAATAAGGTTCGGTTTCCTATTTCCACCTGCAAGATCGCGATGACGATCCCTGAGTCCCCACTGGCAGAAAAAATGGCGTTATCGATTGGACGGATAACAGAACCCTGGCTCTGGGATGTGGCTCTCATTCCCATTCAGCCCTTACAAACAATGCTACAGTACATGTACATACCTTGGTATCGGGACGAGCATTTCATCTGACGGTAGTCCCTTGCCCGCAGCCTGCTATTGTTCCCAAGATCTGTCGCAAGAATCAATAGTCCTATCGAAACCTGTCGCGGCGCCCCATTGTGCCCGGCGCTCCATTCCTGACAGCCTGCCTGACAGGTGACACATTGATCTTTATAAAACGGATCCTCCCCCAGCCTCATCGCCGCGAGCAGAGCACCCGAAAACAGAAAAGAGAGAGAGAAAGTCCGACCGACAGGCAGGCAGGCAGGCAGGCAGGCAACCAAGGCGAGAGAAGAATCAGTGCGATCGCAAGGCTACCCCCAAACAACGAACGCCCAAGGCTCTGTCAGCCTCAAGGTCTAGAACACACTCATCCGCACTTCAACCCACTCACCTCTGCAATAACTTCCAATACCTAGGGTACCTACGCCCAGGCATAGCTCAAGCCTGCAACGCCTGCAACCCAGCGGGGCAGGCGGGACGGAGACGGACCTACTAGTCTACCTACCTCCTTAGGTGCCTAAGTAGGTAGTAAGGTTCCCTGGTCGCTTCCCTCCACTGCCAGTAGAAATCCGGCATCGTCAGCCACCCCTCAGACCACCATACAACATCCATCTTGTTGGCCTCGCCATGGCATCCTCACCCGCTACAACGAGAAAACGCCCTGCACCCAGCGTGTCGCCTATGCCGGCTGGCCCGAGCCCACAGGCCACCCCCCAATTCACCCCGCAGGAAATGATGAGATGGAACGGCGTGGCCGCGAACGGGAACAGTCATACTGATCTCGCGCCGACACCATACATGCTTGCGCAGCAGTCCGCCCCACCCTCGCACACATTCCTGTCGCCATCACCAACCCCGACCCCATCGAATGCCTTGGCCCTCCGCGATCCAGCCAGCAGCAGGGCACTCGTCTCCACTGCGCCGCGCTCCCCGTACGACGACCAGCCCAGCCAATGGGGCTCTCTGGGAGGCGATGGTGCCCTCATATCGCTGTCGAACGAAGCGATGAGCGAGGAGGAGCACCTGAGGCTCCTCCTGGAGCGCGCGAGGAAGATCGAGGAGGAGGCCACAAAAGAGAACCCCGGGCCAAACCAGAAGAGGAGCATCCCGCCGTTCGTGCTGAAGCTGTCCAGGTCTGTACACCACCCACCCCGACGTTATCGCGCACTTTCCTGGACGACTCCCGCTGACTGCTCAACAGCTTTCTCAACAATGGTAGGAACAGCGACCTTATCCGGTGGTCAGAGAAGGGGGACTCGTTCGTCGTGCTCGACGAGGAGGAGTTTGCGAAGAAGCTGATACCCGAGATGTTCAAGCATAACAACTACGCTTCGTTTGTCCGCCAGCTGAACATGTACGGGTTCCACAAGCGAGTCGGGCTGTCCGACAACTCGATGAGAGCGAGCGAGAAGAAAAACAAGAGCCCAAGCGAATACGCGCACCCCTATTTCCTGCGCGCCCACCCGGTCTTGCAGTGGCTCATCACGAAGCCCAACAAGACGGGCGGTAAAAAGAGACAGAAGCAGGCCAACAAGGATTCGTCCGGAGCCGTCGAGCAGGATAGCGACGCCGAGGACTTTATGGACGATCCCTCTGGCCAGCACGCTCTCTCCGACATCCACCCGGGCAGGAATCTAGGGCGCAGCGAGGCCGGGCCGCTGGCCAAGACAGAGATGGGAAAGCTGCGAGACCAGCTCGCGCAGGTCCAGCAGAAGCAGCAGCATTGTCTAGCCCTAATCCAGCAATTACAAAACAATCAACACGAGATTGTGCAAAGAGCGCAAAAGTTCGAGGAGATGCACCACCGCCATGAGAACTCCATCACGGCCATCCTGACCTTCCTGGCCAATGTTTTTAGGAAGTCACTGGAGGAGAATGGTGGCGCGCAGAACATCTCTGACATCCTGGCGAGCATTCTCCCGCAGCATGGCCCTAACCATGCCATGCCGGCTAGGAGTGTGCAAGACCTGAGCGGTCTGAGCGATCTGAGCGGTCTGAACGAGTATATGCAGCAGGGCAACGATACCAAGAACCGAGCGAGCCCCAGCCCGTCTCTCCCAAAGCGACCCCAGCACCTCCTGCCCGGTATCCCCGGCGATCCAGACGCTTCGGTCGCCCCAGAGAGCGCACTTGGGTTACCCACAAGTCCGGTGCCCTACTCTTCATCTCCCCACCAAGCGCCTCGAGTCACCGAGGTATTTGACACGTCGCCGTCTGAAACGACCTCGCCAAATAACATCCGGAATGAGCTTCAGTCGAACCCTGAGGAGACCATGTTGAAGATCATGGGCGAGACCAACGCCCGAATGAAACCAGGGGTCAATCTCCCCGAAGCTGCAGCAGCGACATCGGCGAGGATTTCATCGGGTCAACGTCACAAGATGGTGAGCAGCATACCGCGCAGAGCCGGTACACCGTCAAATAATCGATCCGTCTCACCATTCCGGCCGCCTACCGTGCCGGCCACGACTCCAATCCCTCCTCCCACACCTCCCGCGTTCCAACCCCCGACAGGCCCCCAGCCTGTCACATCACTTTCGCCCATTCTCAACAACCCCAAACCACCATCGTTGCAAGAAGCCTCCCGGCAGCAGAACGACATCAGCCAGGTCGAGGCTCTACAGCGCAACATCGGTCAGGAGATCAACAGCCTAGCCCAGCTCGCGGCCCCTCTCTCTCCTAATGGCCAAATCATGGGCATCGATGGCTTCCAGAACGGCGGGACGGACTACTTTGGCGACTCGAACAACAACTTCGACTTCAACCAGTACCTGGACACCTCTGCGATGGACACTGGCTACAACTTTGATTTCAACGACCTGAACAATTCGAGCAGTTACGGCGCGGCGGACGGCACTGACTTTGACTTCAGCCTCCCCAACGCCGACTATGCTCAGAGCAGCAGCACCGCTGCCCCGGTCAACGGCGGCCTCAGCGCTGGCACAGCCGCGGTTCCGGACACGCCGAGCCCTGCCGGCACAGAGGAGATCCAGCGGACGGACCTGGACGGGTCGGAACAGCCGGCCACGAAGCGTAGGCGTCAAGGGTAGGAGAAGAATGTTGGAATATGATGACTTTATCCCGCCGTGATATGAACCCGTTCGGTCGGCCACCTCAGAATAGCCCTTCGTCTCCCTACGCATTCAAAATTTCTCGAAGGGATGAATCACTCTATACCCGTAATGGGCAAAGTAGAGAGCCTCCTGGGATAGGGTAGCAAATGAAAGGGCTCTGCTGTTCAAATTTGACGTGTGGGTCACAATACTAATGCTATGAATGAATCTGCCGGTCGCTATTCGGTCGGGAATATTGCTATTTCGGAGGGGGTTTCTCCAAGAATATTTCATACCTGCGTGAACCTTTTCTCACTAAAAATGATATATTCAATTTACAACTCCTTAAGGATTCTCACGTCTTACCACCCTGTTGCTGGTATATTATCTGATTTCTTGTCGCAGTTGTGGGGACCTTCCTCAGGACTCCTTAGAACAGATGGTCACGTACATTATTACCATGACCACCACACCTCTGAAGTAATACGCACCTGTATGGCTTGCTTCCTATCTATTTTCTTACCGTCCCAAAGGAGATCATGCATGTGATGCTATCCTATCAAGGGTTCTTTTTAGGAGGATATCATAAGAGGGGTTAATTCATAAGAACATGTTTTATTAGGACGGTATCCTGTAAGAGATAGATCCTGCAGGAGATTGAAAAATGAGGGATGCCCAAATTGTTCAGCTTTCATGCCATGGCCAAGTAGCAGACACAAAAGCAAAACTCGTGAGGTTATTAACAGTAACATAGCCGGAGTACACAATGTACCAAGGCACTGGAGTATCTCCAAACTTCATGATCAAGCGTTTCTCTGCCCAAATCATAACGTGTCTAGGCGGCCCGTCCATCACAACCCGCTCTGCCCAGCGGAGTCCAGATGTCATCAGCAAGCAGACATATCCCCACCAACCGAGGATCCATCCCCTCAATGCACACATCAACGAAGAATCATCACTTGCCTCAGGGCACGCCGCCACCCCCTTTACTGGCCAGGTGGCTGACCCCACGCGGAATCCTAATCACCAAGCCTAGCCCCGTTTCCCTAGCGCTGACGGCCTTGCTTCCCCCTTCTCCTCTTTCTCTCTCTCTCTCTCTCTCTCTCTGTGTGTGTGTGTGTGTGCGTGTGTGTGTGCCTCCAGCAGCGAGAAGCAGGCTCGGCCCAACGCAGTCCGCCGGCCTTTTGGTGTCGAGTAGGGCCGTCCACTCCTCTTTGGTTCCCCTCAGCCTTGTGGGGGCCGACGAGGCAGACTCGGGCGCCTTGTGTGTGTGTGTGTGTGTGTGTGTGTGTGTGTGTATGTGACTGTGAATAAGAGAGACGTGTCGGAAAAGAAATAACATGTGCAACTTGAATATACGTCTCACAGGAGAGCAAGGGACGGGAACAAAACACCATCGACATTATGTATCATCGTCTTTTACAGTACCAGCGAGGCAGGAATTTTAGAAGCATCAGGCTTAGAATTAATTCTCTACCTCCGAGTGCCCGTTCTGTCATCTCGAAACAGACTCAAAAAAGGTACTATTAGGTCCGGGGGCGGGGGGGGGGAGTATTGGGTTGCACAACTGATGTCCAATGTTTTCCCCGTGTATCACGCACCTAGGCGCTGTAGTACAGCATCGACGACGATAACAGCAACAGCAACAGCAGAAACAAGTCCACAGGCACACAGAAGAGGCCTCGCCCCGCTGCTGAGCTTTGGCGCGTTGGCTCGATTCTACCCAACCCGAGATATCCAGATGTCCCCATCCAAACTTGTCCGCAACTGCCACGGGACGGCGTGCCTGCCTCTCCTTGCGTCCAGCTTGACTCCAATCATCAGTCATTCGTAAAAGCCCTGCGCCGAAAATGCCAAAACATCCCGCTCTTTCAAATGATTATCTCTCCCAAAACCTATTGCCTATCTCGCGGGGCGCCAGGATGCACGTTACTCCTATGGGGTGGTGCCTGCCGCCGTGGTGCGCTGCTTAAACTTTGAGAATACAACTTTTAATGAAGTAAATGAATATCTCGGCCGGTCCTCGGCCTCGCAGAATGTGAACTCCTCTCGCTCCCTCGTCTTGATCTGTCCTCGACTACCGCACTAGATAGCCAAGGAAACTGCACGCTGTAAGCCGCGGTCCCATGTGGGCCTTGTGAGAGCCGATTAATCAAAAACTTGTGCTCTCCACCTCCCACTGAGATTGGCCGAGGTATTCCTGGTGCCTTGACTCCCGTCTACGAAAACCGCCGTAGCGCAAGATCGAGTCCGAAAGCGTATGGCTTGGGATGCAAGCACCCGAGCCGATATAGCAGCATGCGAGGGGCCGACGGGGGTGGTCAATCTAAACGTCTTTCGGCAGGGGTGATTCGGCAGCCTCTCATCAACGAGGCAGGCTAACGTAAGACTTCAAAGCCCCGTGGCCCGACTGGCGTGAATAGGCTCGAGTACGGCCCATCTGCGCAGAGCTCGAAGAGCTGCCACGGGGCTGTCTGGCCACTGCAGCCTAAGGTTCAGCTTCAAATCCCCGTAAACAGTACGTACTTCGCCGACTGAGAATGGTCCGTCATTCGATCAGTGGCTTCTTATGCCCTGCAACGTTGCAGAGTCCAAGGTGTTTGAGGGCGTCCTTGTCAGTTGAGACTATGATTGACCTGGCGGGCAGCATGGGGTTGTTCGGATCCACGTGGGATGCGTCTTTGGCGGCCTGCTCGATGGCGTCCATTTCCTCTTTGCAAGCTTGTTGGTCCATCGGGCAGATGACGATGGGCTGTCGCAAAGTTATGTCCCGGGCAGAGCTCATTTGGGCCTGTGAAGTCCTGTCAGCTTACACGCTTGGCTTCTACGCTCTGGATGCAACTGACCTTGATGCTCAAGAAGAACTCAATCTTGTACAGTGTCGAGCTCGTCGTGAAGGATGTGACCTCGTAGAGCGGGAACCCCGGCTTGCCCCTCTTGACGATGCCATCAGAATCCCTCAGATCTTTTGACGGAAAGACCAGGCCTAGGTTTGTAACATAGCCGGCTTCTGGTAATTTTGCTTGGACTGGTTGCGTGTGTTTGGCGATCCTGTTCACCTTCTTGGTCGGTTCGTCGCCCTCGGGATTATATGTTATCTCCTCTTCGATCGCCAGGGTGATCTTCTGTATTGTCACCCTCCTTGCCTTGCTGGCCCAGTCCGCATTCGGCGCAAGCTTTATGTAGACGGTGATCGGGTCACAGGGGCCGTAGCTCCATTTTGGTAGCGATATTCCCAAGGTCACCAAGTTGTCGGCTGTGACCACTTTTGACTCGGGCCGGTTGTACATGCCGAAGGTTGACAGCGTGTCATACCTCTGCAACGGTATGGGGAACGCATACTTGTTCTGCGTGCTTGCGCCCTGTTGCACAGTCACGACGAGCTCGTAGAGTGTCTCGGCCGTCCTCGACGGTAGTTGTAATGATGCAGGGGGTATCCTCCTATTTGTTTCTTCGCCGCCTCGGCCAAATGGTATGAAAAGCACAAATGGTAGGTCCATCGCGATCACGCTCTCGGCCTCTTTCCCAGCTTGACACCTAAAGAGCAGCAGCTCCTTTCCAACCACATCGATCGTTTCTCTCCTCGGGGTGCCGAGGTGTCGTTTCGCGACGTTCTCGGCGGCGGGGTGTATCGTCTCTCGTCGTTGTAGACATATCCGTACCAACGAAACTGCGACTGGCATAGAGAAGCCTTGCGATGGTCTGATTTCAACTTTTCCTTCTATGCGCGGCTGCGCGATGGCGTCGGGTTAGCCAGCAGTCAGTTGTGATTGCGCAATAACCTTGGCCGCTGCAAAGGACGGTGCGCTCGAATATCAAAGGGGGTCAGGTCGGCACAGCAGGACTTACCAAAGTTGCGGATATGCCAGGGTAGCCAACGAGGAAACTGCTGTTTGGCGGGCCAGTGACCCGGACAAAGGCAGCCATCCTGTTCGCCGTGCCAGAACTATAACTGCAGACGGGATGGTGTTGTGCAAGTTGAAGGCCAAGAGTGGACGATCATGAATGCGCGAGCGCACGCTGGCCTCGCCGCGTCAAGACTGTGAAGCAATGCTGCAGCCGGGCAATGTGGGGTATCCAAGAAAGATTGTTGGCAGCCTCCTGGGAGAGTTACAAGAAGCGGGTTGGGGGGTCAAGAGCTCGGCAGCTATAGCCCACTGAGTCGCAGGGGGGTAGCTGCAGTCAGGAGAGCTCGAGCAAATCGTCGCCAAAGCCTTTGGGGGGCAAGTTCGGAAGAGGAAGGCGGGCGCAAGTGGCTGGAGAGATGGTCTAGGACTTTTGGTGCAGCAACAGGAGCGAGCGGCTGCGAGGCTCGGGCGGTTTCTTTGGTGGTACGCCGTGTCGCAAGCACAGGCGCCGCTGTACTGCCCAGGGGGCCGAGCTCGGTCGCTGGTCGCAAGATGAGGCAGACAAAGGCAAAGTTTAGAGCAAGAAAGCGGTGGTCAGGGTAGTAGAGCCGCGGAGGAAGTTGTATGCAGAGACTCCGGAGTTTGGTCGGCTGGCAGCGTTCGTGGGTCGGTCTTGTGCTCCCGATGATGCTCGTGCTGGTGCTGGTGCTTGCCGCATGCCCCGGCCGGGGAGAGAGGCTTTGATACGACGCACACCTTGTACCCCCTGCTAGGCCCTGCTGGGGACCTGGGCCGCCTCTTGAGCGGCCGCGCAAAGTGCTGGCACCTCGTGCGGATTGCGGCACAGCACAAAGCGCAGCTCAGCGCAACCCAGGGCTGGGCTGTTGGTGGCGGCGGGCGCTTATTGGGCAGCGGGGCGTGCTGGATGGAGAAGCAAGGACGCAGAGGATGTGCTTGTCCTGCAGGCGGGAATCCAGGTCGGGTCTGCAGTGCAGAAGTGCAAAAACTTGAGTCGGAAGGGGGGTTCCAGGCGGATTCGAGATGGCCTTCACGCACAAGTTTGAGGGGCAAAACTCGGTGGTGGTGGTGGTGGTGGTTGTTGTACTGTGTACTGTGTACTGACTGACTGACTGACTGCTGCAAGGGTTCTTTGTGCTGTCCGGGCCGTTGTCCTCAACTTGGCCAACAACGGACCAGTGTTGGTCACACAAGGCAGGACAGAGGAGGTCAGGTAAGAGAGAGCGGCTTTTCTGAGGGAGTCGTCGTAATGGGTGACGGGACCGGCTTAAGGCCCAAAGCGGGAAAGCAAAGGGAGGAACCGCCCGACGCGAACCAACAAGTGCTCGTCACTGGCAACTAGAACTGGGTAGAACAGACGAAAGAAGGCTGCGGTGGATTTCGAAGGGGGGGTCCACTGTCCACGACAGTAGGCTGCCTCGCCTGCTATGTATCGTATTGACTGTGTAGATGTTCCGCTTTTGGGTTCCAGGGCAGCATTAGCATTAGCATTATGCGCAAAACTTGCTGTTTGTTTTCTGGTTGCACAGCAGAAAAACAGTGGAACCGGCTGTTGAAGACGAGACTGTAATATTAGAGATATCCCTGTCCGTTATATTACGGAGGAGGCAGTGGCGTGGTCGATTGGCCGGCAGGTCAATAACACATCTACCCACCTAAGCAGGTAATAAGTAACTACCTGGCAGCTCCTGGACAACCATATCTACCTAGGCAGGTAGGGATGGGTAGATTGATAACTACAACGAACTGCCTTTACGCACCTTGGAATTGCGGTGAAGTATCCACGCGAGGGGTTGTTTGTTGACGGCAACGGGCCTCGGTGCTGGCGCCCGTGCTACACAGTACTCTTAGCTCTGCTTCTTGTCCTGGCTGACCCTGCAATCCTCAGCTCCGGGATCCAGTGCGTCATCCAGATTGATCCTCCACTTCTTTGGCCCGCCAGCGCAAAGATTGACCGCGCCGATGCACGCACGACTCTTCTGCCACGACGTTTTTGTTTCGAACCCTAATTCTCGCTAATCTAATCTTTCCGAAGTCCACATGTGTCTTGTTTCTTGAGTTTAGTCGTGTGAATATAAGCCGACAGACAGGTGTTGGTATTGTACATTGTAGACAAGCCAGACAAGAAGAGACGGGTTTCCACCTGTACTCCGTACACAGTACACTGCATCCAATACGGCTGCTGTATCTCACGCGGATGACAAGATACAATTATGAAAGACAGATGGAGAGGAATGCTCCGTGGACGACCATCTCATATCAGCTTATCGGTAAGGAAATTAATCCGGATGTGTAGTTGGACTTCATCCAGAAGACGCTTTCACATGAGAGGTTGCCTCGTGGACGATCATTCCCACAGATGTATGTAGTCTACGCCCCTCACCGTCTCTAGGTTGATACCTGCACGGTTGTCTCTCGCCCACCTCGGATCTTGCCGAGCCCAGCAAAAAAGCTCACAAAGCTCCAGCCATCTATAGTTCGCAGTACCTAGGTACTCGGTACGTACTGTGCCAGCACCCAGCAAGAGGGGACCTAAGGAGCTCTGATATTTGTGGCAGATCGGCCAATCACATATTACTGAACGAACAGGGGGAGCTCCCAAAAAGTCGAGACGTCTGAACTGAAAAGGTCTGACACGGTGCTGTTGTACGGACCACCCACCGGTACCAACTTACAGAGCTCCCTGGCAGTCAAAACGCTGCTCGCGCCCACCTCACCTGGCTTGTTGTCGAGACAGACTGCCACATTTCTTTAAATTTGGAACAACCGATCTCCCCGCCACCATGTCTGTCACACTACACACGACAGCAGGCAACATCAAGATCGAGGTCTTCTGTGACAGCGTGCCCAAGACCGCAGAGGTAAAACACACACACACACACCCCCCACCCCCCCCAAACCATTCCAATCCCCTTCGACATCCGACCCGGTAGCTAACAGAGATGCCCAACGCCGCCGCAGAACTTCCTCGCCCTATGCGCCTCCCACTACTACGACGCCTCGCCCATCCACCGCCTCATCCCAGGCTTCATGGCCCAGACCGGCGCCCCCGCCCAGCCCTCCCCGCCCGAAAACCCAAAGGGCGGTCGCTCCATCTGGGGCGGCACCTTTGACGACGAGATCCGCCCGGCCCTCAAACACGCCCAGCGCGGGATCGTCTCCATGGCCAACAAGGGGCCCGGCACCAACGGGTCGCAGTTTTTTATACTCTTTGACAAGGCGCCCCACCTCGACGGGCTCAACACCGTCTTCGGGAAGGTCATTGGCGACGACAGCCTCGTCACCCTGGCCAAGATCGAGGCGCTCGAGGTTGATAAGAAGAGTCGGCCCAAGGAGCCCTGCAGGATCGAGAGTGTTACTATCCATGCGAACCCGTTAGCTGGCTGAGAAAATATTCGGGGATGAAGGGGGGGCGGGGGGTTGGACGATTCGAACTCAGACAAGTGCTCGGCCCGGCGCGACCCGAGGCGCGTGGGATTTTTGACGAGGAAGGGCCAGATCGAAGGCAAACAGCCGTGTCGCCGACAGCTTCAGGCGACTCGAAACGACGTTGCCATACGAGCGGACCAGGGATTCCAACGCGCCTTCGGGATCAAGCACCGTGGAGCCGTGGAAAAGACACCGAGACGATGAGGAGATACGACGCCCAACACCCAGCTGCTCGAGGCCCATGCTTTATGATCATGACGGTGTAGACCGGATAGGGCTCGACATGTCAGTTGCGCCGGGGCCTGCAGGCAATGGCTCACGAACCGAGATGACAAGGCCAGGTGCCGCTGCGAGTCCTGTGACTGCAAAACTACGACGGCCATAGCCAACGGATTACTGTGAAGCTATGGTGGCTGTGAGATTCGGGTGGTTAGGTCCTTTGTCTTAGAGTCGAGAGCGATCATGTCATACAGATCAGAGGTGCGTACTCGAGCTTGTTTCGATTCATTCACGCATGGAGAAAGAGTGGTGATCGAGTCGGGTACATGTGCTTGTCTCACCAACACCTATCCATGAGAATCTATTGGAAAAGAAGGATGACATCAGCAAGGAATGCACCACATCGTGCTATCTCATGAGGACCCAGAAATGATTGCCGCGGCCTGTTCCGTCATGGCATATATTGGTGCTTGGGGGTGAGCACTGAGTGGAAGGGGCAGGACGGAAGCATCCACAACACGCAGCCCACCCACGCCCTTGACACGGAACTCAGAATCGACCACCTTGCCCATCGCACACGTGCCCCCAGAGTGCCAGGTCGTGCTCCCCGCAAGCCCGATGCGCTTTTCCAGCTTCTCGTCACTGTCCTCGAGCGTCACGGCCTCCACCCCCGGGATAGGTGGCACCGTCTCGCCGGCGATGTACTCCTTCCCGAACTCGGTCTGCAGCATCAATTTCGCAAGGGTTCGGACACCCTCGCGCGCAACGCACTTGTCCGTCTCCGTAGTAAGGTAGTTCAGGTTGATCCTCGGAGGGTCAGTGGGGTCGGCGGACTTCAAGGTCACGCTGCCGCGGGATGTCGGCAGGAAGGGTATTGTGAGGGTGGTGAGGTGCTCCGCGTCGGGCTGGATGCCGGGGAGAGGAAGCTTGACGTATACCACGACCGTCTCGATGTGTGTGCGGGCCTCGCGGAGGAGCCGGTGCGTCGCGTGGTCGGGCGCCTTGCCCTCGTCCCGCTCGATTGCCTTGGCAAGTATCTCGTGGGGGACGTCAGTTGAGACGATCCAGTCTAGAGGTATGCCGAGAGCGAATTCGGGTTGCTGGAATAAGGGGTTGTTCGAGCCCAAAGTGAACCCTCGTTCAGGGTTCTTGAGCTTCCAGAACTGGTAGAATGATAGGTGGTCGTGCAGGCCCTGTCCCACCTCGGGAAGGTCGACCAGCGTCTCGATGTTGTGCTCCTTCAGGTGGGCTGCGTCGCCTATGCCAGACAGGAGCAGCAGCTGGGGAGATCTCATGGCCCCACCGCAGATGACCACCTCCGTGCCGGAGATGACCTTGCCATCAGCAAGCTCCACGCCAGTCGCCTTGGGCGTTCCTTCTTCTGTCTTGCTCAGGACAACCTTCTTCACCAGGGTGTCTGGAAAGATCTCGACACCCTCAAGTGAGTAGTTCCTGGCCGAGTACTGCCGCTTGCCCTCTCGGCGGGCCTCGCAGGTATATGCTCTGCCCAGGTTGTCGCCCGTATTCTGGTCGAGACCAGGCAGGGCGCGAACGCCCAGCTCATCCCAGGCTGCGGCGATCGGGTCCGTCAGTGGAAATTTGCGGCCCGTTGACAGCGCAGAGGCAACACCAATGGGCCCGTCCTTGCCGTGCTCCTCAGGGTTGCTGTCCTCGAACCACGCCTCCGTCTTCTTGAAGTAAGGGAGCTGGCCTTTGTAGCCCCACCTCTTGTCTCCCACGAGCGCCGCCCACTCGTCATAGTCAGCAGCAGAGCCGCGAGTCCAGCCGCCTTAGTGCCATGTTAGAAAATGCTTGTCTTACTCCACCACAACTAGACAGTGAAACTTACCTGAGTTAATGAGCGTGCCCCCACCAAGTCCCTTGCCAGCATTGTACACAATACTGCGGCCGCCGATGCTCGCCTGTGGCTCGGTCGGGTACATCCAGTCGAGCTCGCCGCCCAGGTTGAGGATGTCAGGCTGCAGTATGTCGGTCCGCGAGCGGGTGTCCTGGCCGGCCTCGATCAGCAGGATCTTAGAGACGGGCTTGTACTGCCGCAGGCGGCTGGCGAGGACGCACCCCGAGAGGCCGCCTCCCACGATGATGTAGTCGTAGCCGACCGAGGCCATGGTGACAGATTATGGGATGGCTGCACAAAATGAAAGTTCGGCGAGGTGACACCTCACGACGAAAGACGTCTGTTTTGGGCAATAGCAGGGCGTTCAGCTTGAGTGCTCCAGTCGAGGGGTTTGAGTGCTGATGCTCAAGGAAGGGCTTCTAAGGACAGGCCTCGAAGGTTGCGGCAAAAGTATTTGCCAAGGTACGCACAAAGCTTGCCTATACAAAAATGGCACGAGGCGTGTCATCTCATAGTTGCTTCGCTCCTTCCCTAATCAGACCCAACCGGTGTGCCGCTTCTGGGCCAACAGCTGTTGGTAATGCAAGGTTCTAATTCCCCCTCGCGGCACTACAGCCATTTCGAGTTCGAAAGTTCGAAAGTTCGCGTGATTCCGGGTCATCCCTCATCCTACATACCTAGGTAGTATCCACATGGATCATCAACCCCAGAAAAGACCTACTTGCTTGCCTCAGAGGTGATGCATATCAAATCTGGGCCCCAGGACCCTTTGGAAAAAGTGAGGTGCCCTTGGGATCGGATCCACGGCCTGCACAGGAGCCGCCTATGGGAGAACGGCTCCCCTGTCAACACCACCAGGCGAGCTTGATGGTTCACCACAATAGATTTGGAAAGTACACAGTGTTGGAAGTGGTAGATGAGATGCTTAGCAATGGACCCTCATAGCCTTGGTTGTGGCACTAGCTGCATTGGGCTGATTACAGCCAGGTATGTTCCCCACATTAAATGCAGGTGCGGAGAGGGGCAGGACTTCCAGGAAGACTCGATGTGATGTGTCAAGTTCCAACTCTCTGTTGTATTGTTTCGTAATCTTTCATCAACCTTTACTCGATTACTTCAATGATCCGGAAGCTCTTCAAGAAATGACTTGTGTCACACTGTTTGAGTGGACTGCAACAAAGGCTAAACACAACCTCTCATTCCTACATTGCACAATGCACAATGCACAATGCACTGTAAAGTCTCTTCATTCTATGGCTCGTAAGGGTCGTTTGACCAGGAATCTGTCCTCTCTGGTTCCCTATCCAAGGTACCTACCTACCTGAACAACGGTTCGTTGGTCCTGTGCGATGGGCTCGACCTGGAAGTCCTGAGCCCAGTGTCCACGCTCTCGTACGGAGTAGGCGCATCCATCCTCTTACACACCATTGGCTGGAATAGAATTGTCTGACCCACACTCATGTATTCCTTGGGGATTTCCCATGGGAGGGCATATGAGATACTTTCCCATTAGAGGTTGTCCCATTAGAGGATGCCCTTTGAGAGGTTGTCTCACTGGGGGATTTTCTCAATAAGACCCTGCAGGTTATTAGGACATCATGTCCGTCAGGGAAGCATTGCCGCGTGCTGGCAGTCTGACAACCTCCCCCGGTTACACCCATCACATCTCTGGCATTAAGCATGCCGTCACGTCGTGCTCCCAAGATGGGATCACACCGAGTCTTCCATGTGCATTGGCAGTCGCTCGGTCTTCTGAACTCGCCTGCACTCAGACGGCCAGAACGGCTCGGCTCCATGTCCCATTGTCAGGCATATCAGTTCTCGCGTGCATCGTCACACCGAAGTGCAGGGCCACAACTTACAAGGGCAGGCATGCAAATCCTACCACCATGCTCCACTCACATCCATACCTCGAGTTTGCTTGTTGGCAGCGGGTGGCTGTCTGCCAGTCCCAGCTAGAGAGGAGGTACAAGGTACACAATCCTAGCAATGCATGGCCAGTCGATGTCCCTGGCGAGTGCGATGACACCCGTGTCGAGCCAACGAGGACTGGAAGGTACGGGGGACAAATGCTGAAGAACAAAACTGTTATCTGGGCTACTTTTCCCCCAAGGTTCCAGATTGATGTCCCTCCGCCTCGGTGTCAGACATCTGGACAGCTAGACCATTCTGCAGACTTGCTTCTCAGCATCGGCAGACGATGCAGCTGCACATTACTGCCGCTGTTGTCCATACAGACCCGACGGGCAGTGATGAGAAGTTCACGACGACTGTGATCCCTCTCGCGGCGAGAGCTGATGTACACCAGTTTATATGGTGCTCAGGCATTTTCCTTGTTCTTGTGACAATATGGAGTGCTTTACGGATCTATTCGAGGCGTATAAGGTGTTTGCCTCTGGCCATTGAAGACATCTTATATCACATCTCTGTGGTGAGTAGTCCCGTTGTCTCATAGGTTGGCATCCGTCGACCTGGTGCAGGCTCTTTTGCTCATGAACGATGCCTCTCAGATTTCTTTTCTTGGCTTTGTTATTGCCTTGTTTCTAGGTGGGTCTGAGACAGCCCTCTATTTGTATATCACGTACGTATTGACTTGTATCCTACAGCACTGTACCTTGGTGGAGCAGGACAACATATGAGCAAGCTCAACAAGAGTCACATTGCGAGACTTACACAGGTCAGCCAATGGAGCTCCTGAGCTTAAGACAAGTCCTCCAGCTGACGCGTATATCACAGTCCATTCTTGTCATACAGGCCCTGTATGGCCTGTCAATGTGTACCGTGAAGTGGAGCATGCTCTTCATGCTGAAGCGCATTTTCGCCATCAAGCCATTTGAGGTCGGTGCTCTTCTGTGGACAAGCAACAAAGGCCTAAATGGACCTCGCTAACTCTGCCGGCATGCGCGCAGATCATAACTTGGATCATCATCGGCCTCCAAGCCGGGTGGCTTGTAATGACGGTCCTGATAGGATTCCTCATCTGCCGTCCTGTCCAGAAGAACTGGGACCCAACAGTGGAGGGAGCATGTGGCAACCAGATCGCTGGCTATACAGCTGTTTCTGTGGTCAACGTGGTTGTGGACGTCTTGATGCTGCTTCTTCCTCTACCCATGGTCTACAGGTTACAGACGAAACCAGGCTACAAGGTTGGCCTATTTGCTATCTTCAGCATCGGTATAGTGTAAGCTGCGCTGTCATCTCTTATTTCCAGAACGGCCCTCTGTCTAAATGCTTCAAGTCTTCGAGCTAGTAATGTATCCAGGAAAGCCACTGCCAAAGGCTCACAGGTATATGCTGACTCAAGTCAACAGGACCATAGCTTTCTCCGCCGTACGCTTGACGTCTCTGAACTCGATCGACTTCGAAGACTTTTCGTATACCGTCATCCCAGTCATGACGTGGACAACTGCTGAAGCTGGGGTCGCCATATTGGTTGCGTCGTCGGCACTACTAAGACCTGTATTCGACAAACTGTTCCACCGTATTCTTTCATTGTCATCGTACAAGACACCTGGTGCCTCGGGTGGCTCAGCACAGTATGTGAACAGCCAGTTAAGGATGAAAGGTAAGCAGCGAAGGGAGTTTGTAAATGTCAGAGATGTAAGTTCCCCTGGGGCTGGACTACCAGCTATGGTCTGGCGGCATCATCTCCGCTTTTACCGCCTCCATTTAATCAGGTGATTGACTGGTGATGCCAATGCAGTCAGACGAAAGCTTCGAGCTCGAGACGAGGGGTCCTCGCACCGAAATCCAAGTCGGATCCAGATGCAGTCAAGGTGCTATCGAGGCAATGGCAGCAGCGGCCGGTGGTTCTCCGGAGAGCAAGGGGAGGATGACCATCGTGGTCCAGCAGCATGTCGAGCAGACATATGAAGGGAGAAGTGTCTGAGCGGAAAAACGGAGGCAGGCATTCACCAAAGCTCTCGCTTCATGTACACATGAGAGGCTTTGGGGTCTGTGATAAACAGGGCCTCTGTCATCATACATAGGTACACATGCATCCATGCAGTCATTACCTCCAGGAGTGGTGTCACATCAAGTTACCGGTCACAGCATACCTAACCTTCAGCAACAGCAAAGCTCAGTCCTCACCGAAATGCAATTTCCAATCAAACATGAGACCGGTCAGACTGAATGTTTTTACTTCGATCTCACCATTGATGCACACGGTCTCATATACTGGCACACCCAACACGAACAACCCACATGGCAGTCCTCTGATCTCCAATACGGACCTTGAGCCCCTCTCGCCGAGCAGCTACAATTCCGCTTCCGGGAGTCAGCCAAGGCATGCACACCTACGTACTTCTAATTCATACCAAGACTTCTATTTGCGACGGGGTGGATGCGCTCGACTTCGGGGCTTCGTTCAGTTCCATGCTTCAGAATCTATTGCATCACGTCCCGGATGAAGGGCATACATACCTAGGTACCAAGCTCAGGAAAAGTCTTACCAGTCATGTTGGGCACAGGGGCCATATCGACAGGATTTTTTTCATGTCCACCAGCCACCAACCCAAAACCTTGTTTCCGAACAAAGTTGTCTTCGCAGACATAGCTACTTCGCCCAACGGGGTCTGCAGTCTTTTAGCATAGAGCTGCAGCCCACATATCTCAGAAGTACTAGTTATTAACCTGAGACGATAGACCTTGGAGACTAGATGTTAGGGGCTATTGTTTAGACGAGAATAATACTATACGTTAGTAGTCATTGAAAAGGACTATAGTAACTATCTACCTAATACTGATACCCCCTTTCTATAAGTATATCTTCTAATATATTTATAAAGGTATATATATATATATAATTTAACATTAATAACTACTCTCTTAGGTTCCCGAATAATAGAAGGTTTAAGAAAAGAAAAATATAGTTTTATATAAATAATTAAGGATTTTACCCCTTTATAATATAAAGAAACGTAGTTATTAAGTATTTATATCCTTTAAGTTCCTTTATTTAGCTAAAGTTATAAGATATCTTTGAAAAATATAAGATATAATATATATATTTAAATAAATATAGTACGTTTTAGTATATAAGAGATTCTATAATAAAGTTTAATTTACTTATATAAACTTATTTCTTTTCTAAGTATAAGGTTAAAAAACTTATAATTATAGTTTTTGAACTAAATTAGTTTAACTATTTACGACTTAATAACTAGAATACGTTTTAGTTTTATTTAGCTATAGTTTTTTTTTAAAAAAAAAGTATTTAATCTTTTAGTATCTTAAAGCTTAAGCTTTTATACTTAAGTAAGCTTAGGTTATATCTTTTTAAAATCTAGATATATTTAAATTCTAGTTAAAAGTCACCTAATATATCTATAAATATATTAACTATTTTAATTATTATTAGAAGCTTTTTTTCTAAGTAAAAGGCTATTATAAAACAAATATAAACTTATTTATATATATTTTATTTTTATCGTTATTAATAGTAAAGCTATTAAAGCTATATATTTAAATAATAAAATATAATTACCTTACTTAAAGTCGTTTCATTTATTTAATTACTTTAAAATAGGCTTATAAAAAGGGTATCTAAGAAATATATTAAAACGTAAAGCTAAAACCTATAAATTAAAAGCGGCTTTTTAATTTTACCTATTTTAGGTAATTTAAAGGCCTAAGTTACACGGTAAATAGTATTCTTCCGCAGTATTTAACAGTGTTAAACTAGCTTATAACCTATAATAGCTTTAATCTTAATAGAACTAGTTAATAGTACCGGTATAAATCGACTAATTATAGCTTAATACTATACCTACTTATACTAAATAAAAGCTTTTAGCTAAATAAGTTTATAAAAGTAATTTAGAAATTTACTTCAAAATTTGCTATTTATAAAACTTACTATATTTATCTAAAAGAATATATTATATCTTATCTTTATAAGATACTTAATATAGTTCTAGCTTATTAAAGTAACTTAAAGAAGATAAACATTTAATAACAATAAATTTAAGTACGTTTCTTAAGTATAAAGTTAAAAGACTTATAATTAAATATATTAATAAAGTTAATTTAATAATATATTATCTTTGTAACTAGATTTCTACTTTTATTAAGTAAAGCTTCTCTTTAAAGTTAACTAAGTTAGTAATTTACGTATTTAATATAAAACTTTATTAGATTCTTAACTTTAAGCTTAAGCTTCTTAAAGATTAGAATATGCCTAGAATCTAGCTTCAAATATCTTAGTATCTCTAAGAATATATTAATTATATTTATACTTTATAGATTTATTATATAGTAGAGTTCTACCCTAGTATAGAGATAAACTTATTCGTTAATCTCTATTTATATAAATATTCGTAGTAGATCTATTAGAGCTGCGCATTTAAAGGTAGTAGTTTATTTAATCGCTTTAAAGTAGTCTTATAAAAGAAGGTTATCTAGGATATATATTAAAGAGTAAAGCTAGAACTTGTGCGTATCTCGCGAGAACGAGGCGATAGAAGCTTCTTAATACTACTTATTTCCAGTAATTTACGTAAGTTATACATTAAATAGTACTAATATAAATAGATTCAGTATAGCTTAAAGCCATACTTACTTATAGTAAATATAGGCTTTTAGCTTAATAAGTTTATAAAAGTAAGTTAAAATATTACTATAAATCTTCTTATATAGTAAAACTTACTATATTTATTTAAAAAGATATATTATATCTTATTCTTTTTCAATACTTACTATAGTTATAGCTTAGTATAAGAGCTTTAGAAATATAAATAGTCTATAGATTTTAGTAGTTAGTATTTTATTTTTATTAATTATATAAAAGAAAAGAGTAATAAAGCTACGCTTTTACTAACTTATATAAAGTAATTATTATATACTAGTTAAGTAAAGGTTTATATTAGTATTAATTTATACCTTAATTCAATCCTTTATAAATAAAGTAAAATAACTAAAATAAAAATTACATTTATTATATACCTTATACTTATTAGTTAAATTATTAATTACTATATACGACTTGAAATATAAGATAAACCCGTTAGATAATATATAATAAACGCTTTAGCTTTAAGACTATAAAGTTAAGTTTAGTTAAAGATTTATATCTAGTACTTATAAGCCTATACTATTGTATTCCGCTCCTAAGGCCTTTAAAAAGGCTTTGAGATACTAAGGGGCTAAATATATAGTTTTACTAGTATAGTTGTAAATATACAACGCTATATAAATATATAATACATAAATATATAATACATAAATATATAATATATAAATACATAATATATAAATATACCAATATATGAATATACAAATATACAAGTATATGAATATATAAATATACAAATATACAAATATATAAATATATAAATATATAGATATACTATTATAACTATATTTACTAGTATATAGCTTATTAGAAGCCTAAGAATTTTAACGGGATAACTTATAAGCTACTAGTTTAATTAAAGTATTTACTAGATAAAGCGTCTTTATTAGTATAGTAACGAGGATAATACCTACTAAAGTACTCTATATTATTAGTTTTAAATATAAGGGCTTAAGTAGTATTATTCTTAATCTATAGATAACCTAAAGGCGTATAGTCGCGTTATATAGTAGTAAACGATTAGAGACCTAGCGTTTATAAAAGATATAGTATTAAAAAGCCTATCTAAGTATATAGCTATAGCCTTAT
>MAVT02000618.1:0-25620 GCA_001702395.2 Diaporthe helianthi
TTTAGTTATCCGAGTGTGTGTAATATCCGAAAAAGTGTGTGCGAATATCCGCATTCTTTTTTTTTTATCTGCGTTGCCGAATCATTTACTTTCACTTACTCACTCACTCGTCGCTTGATTACACAAGGGATCCTGTCTTGCCCAATACATCCCAGAGGTGAAGGACACACAGCCTTGTGGCTCATTGCACACGGAGGCACAGGCACAGAGACATGTACGTGTGAGCGGGTTGCGGTTGAGTCCAGTCACCCAGCCAGCCAGCCAGCCAGCCAGCAAGCCAGCAAGCCGGTCACTTACCAAAGTACGGAGTGACACCACAAACACCTTGACACACAGGCAAGGAAAGCCAGCAGACATTCCAATGGGAACAGAAGAGGAGATGGGATATCGAATATGCTACCACAGCCATCAGAAACAACAAGGAAACAAGGACTGGAGAAAGGAAGGGAGGCCGGCCATGTCTGGCGCGTGAAGAAATTCAGGCCATGCATAGTACGTCCGTCCCCCCATGCACGCACGCACGCACGCACGCAATGACATCAATCCAAAATTCATGGACCCAGGTCCAGAAAATTGGGAACAACAAGACAGAGAGAAAGAAACAACAATAAATTGAACAAGATATTGAAAAAACTCCCCGAAACAAACAACCCCGTACCCGTCAGCCCGGCAGGTACCACACACAGTACCTCACACCATGCTGCTTCCTCAAGAACCAATCCACATGGTTCACACTCACACAACTGCCAACTCTTAACAACATCCCACCGGTAATTTTCAATACATCACCCCCGAGACCGTCCTCCCGACGGTCTTGAAGCTCTCCGGCCCCGCCGCGTCCGGAGGAGACGCGGACACCCATCCTCCAGCCTGGGCATCCCACACATCAAACCGGTTCGCCCCCGCGCCCATGGAATCAATCCCGATCCCAAAGCCCGTCATGTAAAAACCCGTCACGACAACGAGGTAGCTCAACAGCAAGATCGACCCCTTGAAGTAGTTGCTCTTCCCTTCGCCGTACATGTGGCTCAGCAGGAAGACGCAGAGGATGACCGTGACCATGTCCCACTGGGGGAAGAGCAGACTAAACGTGTACTTGGCCATGTCGAGCGGGACCTCGCCGTTGGGCAGCGTGATGGGGTATACCGCACTGAAGAAGACCAGGGCCGGGATCTGCAGGAGGCAGACTTGGAGGGCGTATGCGGACCCAATTTCCATGGACAGGGCGATGTTGCCGTTCATGGCGAAGGATATGGCGTTCTGGGTTCATGGTCAGTCAATCTGGTTGGAGCAAGGGTGGGGGTTCTGTTTGAGTTTGGACAAGAGGGACAGGGTGACAGAGGGGGTTCAGGAGTAGGTAATTCAACGTGTTCTCAGCAACCGCAATTTTGCGTCTGAGTGAGCTGGGTGATAACGCGTAATGCTCATCATTATGTCCACCAGAAACGGGAAGAAGAAACAAAAAGTCCAGCTTAGACTTACCAAGAATTCCGTGGTATTCGGCACCAACGCAAAGAGCGTGATACCCAGGAACTTCTCGTCAATCGCGAATCCCTCGAGAACCACATCTACCGTGTCCACAAGAATTTCCGCAATAATTGCATACAGTACAGTCGCGCTCATCAGGATGACGGCAGACTTTGTCCTGCTCCAGTTCGGCGCATCGTGACCTCCGTGACCACCCGCGTGGGCCTCGGCGCCCACGGGGTCGTCGTGCTCGGGGAAAGTCGCGGTGCGGATGGGCGGCGGGCGGTGCGAGCTCATCGCCGTTTCCCTCCCGGAGGAGTGGCCCTGTGCCAGGTGAGGTGTCGTCGCAGGGGTGCTCTTAGCAACGCTGGCCCGCGCGTCCCTAGCGGCGGCGGTGGCAGCTGTGCTGGCGATCTCTGCGATCTGCTGCACGAGTTGGGTATTCTCGGCGTCCGAGAACCCCGGGATGTTCATTGACGCGGTGACGGTGTCGGACCTTGGAGGCGGGATGTGCGGTGTTGCGGCGGCGCCGTTACTGGAGGTGCTGGGCTGCAGGCCTACCTGCCTAAGGGTCTGGCCCAGAGTTCGCTTGTAAATCTGGCTCTCACGCACGTCCGCACCACTGGCCTCGCCGATGGATGGGTACCCGCTGCGAGGCGCTGACCGGCCGCCCATTGCAGAGTGGTGCAACTGTTCCTCGTGCCTCTTCTCATCCTGCTCCGTGTTCCAAATCACTGCGGCGTGGGTACGCAGCGTAAACCACAGGCCGATGACATAGCTTAGAAACAGCATTGTGGCCGCCATGTAGCAGTATGGGCGGACCGCCTCAAGATAGAATCGCTCGTCCAGGGCAGGTATCTGGCTGAAGTAGCAGCGGCGGCAATCCCTGGCTCCCATGCTGTGCTTGGAATGATCACCGCTGACACAGTCCACGCAGTTCAGTTCGTGTGAGCCGTATATCTGATAGAACAGGGTGGGGCCGAACGCGCCAATCACTGCGAAGAGCAACATCGTCGAAGTCACACCGGCGGAGCGGGCGTTAAAGCGCTGCGTCTTGCGCTTGATGGCTCCGAAGCACATGGACAACCCCGGCAGGAACAGAATACCGGCAAAGATGGAGCCAACAATACTGCCTTCCACGAGTGCGCCTTTCCCATCCTTGAGCGCGACACAGTACAGGAACACCTCAACGATGGTGGAAAAGAAGGCGTTGATGGCGGCGCCGAATCCCATGGAAGACTGGGCCGAGATGGAAGCCACAGCTTGGCCAATGAAGTAAGCCAGAGGGATGATGGAGAATAGTCCCATGACAAAGAGGAAGCCGGGCGACGTGATGAAGTTGTGGACCTCGAAAACGCCCTCCAGCACGGCCCAATCGAGAATAACGAAAAGCACCACGGCCATGAGGTTGATGAGGAAGATGTTCGTACCATCAACCGTATACTTCCAGTATTTCAGTCCGACAGCCCGATAAGTGCAGACGATGACGGAAGAGTGAGGCGCCGCCGGGATGCGAGCGTACGTGTTGTCGGATTCGAATGACAAGGCCAAGGGATGGCGGCGTAGGTGGTCGAAGAGGAGCATGGTGACCTTGCCCATGGGGATCCAGAAGACCAAGAACCAACACATCGCCGACGTGAGGAACAGCGACGGGGTGATGAGGGCGTAGAAGAAGATGAAGAAGATGAGCCGACCAATGTTCCACTGACCACGACCGAAGAGCCTCCTCTTGATACGGGGCAAGTCATCGTCGCTACCGTGGCTCTGGTGGCCTCGACCACGTCCCAGCAGGCTGTCGGTCTCGCTGGGCTCGGAATCAATACTCCTTCGGGATCTTCCAACGATAGAACGGGGGGTCCTGTCGGGACCGAAGAAGAGCCTGCCATATTCCAGGTCGCCGCTCTGCCATTGTTCATATTCGCTTATACTCCTGCCCTCGCCCTGGTCCTCGTCGATGTACGCGTCCTGCTGCTCAAGCCGGATGAACTTGCCAAAGGGGTAGAACAGGTAGCCCGCCAGTCCCCAGAGCACGCGCCCATACTCAAGCGCGCTCGGGGCGGCAGCGAACAGGAAGCAGACGACAGCGCCCGTGAAGGCGATCAGAGCCATCCACCAGCCAAACAATAAAGTCCAAACAACGTTGAACAAAAGCAGCCAGTTGCTTACCCTGCCGCCGGGCGAGCTGTGGATGTCCGTCTCTGCGTTCTTCTGGACCGATCTATCCTTCTTGTATAGAGCAGGCTTCCACAACCTTATACCGAATGGGTGAGTCTCATTGATGGCCGTCTGCCTGTCCTTGAGCGTGAAGCTCTCGGCGTCGCTGATGTCGCCGTCGTCATCCTCGTCGTCGACGGGCGTGTCTTCGTCCATGCCGTCACCGGCTTGCACGCTCCCTTCCCCAGGCTCTACCTCCGGAGCCTCGTCGTTCTGCTCCTCCACGATGACTGGCGTCCTTGGGGGCACCACATCCTCGCTGGACCCGGTAACATCCCGACTCGACTGTATCCTGCTCAGTTTTGGCGCCACAGCCTGCCTCCTCCGCATGGATGGGTATGTATGCTGAAGCTCATTCACCTGGTCCGCCTCGATCTCGTCCAGTGCATCGTCCACAGAGAAGATGCCGCCGCGGTGCAGTACTTGGGCATTGGAGGATGCTCGCCGCGACAGCGGTGGCTTACGCGGCTTGGCCCTCCCGCGATCGAGGGCCGAGGGCGGCACAGGGGAGCGCGACGGCTGTGACGAGCCGGTACCCATGCGCTGATGGTGTCGCTCGCTGGAGGTCGTTGGCTCGAGATATTGCGACGAGGATGCGGTGCCTACAGAGGGGCTGCTAGTGCCTGTTGCGGCGGGCGAGCCGAGTTAGCCTGGAGCCCATGCAGTAGGACGAGCGCGATATGTGCGATCTCGTGAGGCTTGACGGTGCGGCCGAGGCAGATTCAGAGGGCCACAACGGCGCCATATGACGGGAAGTGGCAGGTCACACATACCATAATTTAAGGTAGCATCTGGTCTCCTCCGCACAGTATCCGTAGACTGGTAGCTTTCTGAGAGGCCGTCGTCGTCGTCGTCGCGGCCGGTGATTGACTCGTATCTGCTCGCGCTTCGCACGTCTGTGGGCGAGGGCACGATCGAGGAGCGGCGCGATGCCTCACTGGCGTCGTCCGGCTTGTTTTGATAAGGTTGGTCCATCTTGACGGGGTTACTCCGTCCGATCTTCCGACGAACTGGTCGTATAATGCACCATAAATCACATGCGCAGGCACAGGCAGGTCGTGCGTGCGTGCGTGCGTGCGACTGAGATGGGCTCACTGCGGCGAGTTAGGTCGCGTTGTCTCTCAGGCACGATCACGATATCGGCTGGAGGTTTGGGAGGATATGGGTTGCTCAAGTTGAGAGGGGTATCAAATTATGAGTACGTACGAGAAAAAAGTTAAACAAGGAGCAGGGGCAAAGAAGAGGTGGGCGAGATTGGGTCCCGGGAGAGTTACAAGTAGTGGTGATTCTTTTGGGGGGGGGGGTGGTGGAATTGAGGATGGCCGATCATGTGTGTGTACGGAGTACTTGGTAGAAAGAGCTGATGTGGGTCAAGCTGGCGGAGAGCACTTTGAGCTCCAGTCTAAGAACGGGTCCTAGTCATGGCAGTCCCTGCGCGTAACCCCAGGCAAGATGAAACGTAGAAGGAGGAGGAGTGGTAAGAAGGGGAAGAATTCCAAGGCAACAAGCTCGGAGACAGAACAAGGAAGAATCCGAAAGGAAGTTGTCGTGGGCGCGGGTTGTGGCCGCGGTACTCCGTACACAGTACTGTGCAGACTATTGGGAGACGAGGGGTCGACGACGATCAGATCGAGGACCAAGCAAGGCAAGCAGGATGATGGACGGACGGGCAATGAATGTACTTTCGATCAGAAGACTCGCACCCGCACCCGGTGCATGTTTGCAGCTGCGGTGCTGCCGTGGGAGAGGGCAACTTTTTCTTGGAATTTTCGACTTGACTCGAACCAGATGCAAAGATCAACACAGAAACATCGGACAAAAGCCTTGGAGGAAGGGCCCAATGCCCAGCCCAGCCAACCAACCTCAGGCTAATCCTTCCACCAGCTCGCCTGAAAGGACCCCTGCACCGTACCTAGGTAGCTTCTGTCCATGCTCTTTTAGCAGCCAAGCAGTCTTGAGGGCGGGCGGCACATTTGCCGGGTCCAGGGCTGCAGACAGTCCAGATGTCCCCTCCGAGACGGACCAACAGGTGGAAATGGACTCTGTAGGTGTAAGCCTTGGGCCCGCTGGTGAGGGCAACATTGAAGGCAGGGCTACCAAGTACCCCACTATCCTGTGTCCATCGCCCTGTACCCACTTTACATAGACAGCCCCAGATACTGGTTGACCTATCTACCACGAAAGTGCACTCCAACCACCTTTGGAAAGTACCTACTAAAAGTACTGTGTACTTAAGTGATTGATACTTTTCTAACTTCCTTTGACCTTGATGTCGATCATTTGGATCCAATTAGCAACGTCACATAGCAACCGCTGGATTGCTGATAATCTCACATTCTTTCCGCCATGGCATCAGCTCCGCCCCCGTCTTTGGACATGCAGATTTCCAAACATGCAAGGCGTCAGGCCTCTTTGGCCTCCAGCCTGTGCTGATATGGAGTACTGACATTGATCTGTGATACGACAGATGTGAGTAACAGACTGCCCAATGTATAAGTACCTTTAGATGTGTGTCCGCTTGCAAATCGCACCCCAATCAGTAATAGGTGCATAGAATAGCATACCATGTGAAGAGGGCCGTCATGCCTGATGATGTCGCATTGCATTTTGGGCTGGCGCAGTGCCCATGTTTAGTGTTTTAGTGTATGGGGTAGAGAGACGACTCAGCCCACCACACGGTGCACACCATCCAAGAACGGGGGGCCACAACACGCGAGAGCCACGAACCGATAGGTAGATAGATATCTGCATTCTGGCAGCAGTCCTGTTTGTTCAGTTGAACCCGTCAGCCCGTTCTGCCCGTCTGCTGCTTTGGTTAGCTTGGGCTAGCATCATACTACTGTCCAGAATCAACGGGTCACTAGTCTGGTCACATTTTGCTGGTGCACAGATTGGCGGGCAGCGTTCCCATCATCGGCCCCCTCCAAGGCCTCCACCAAATTCCTTGCAGCCGCCTCAACCCTGTGCAGGTCAGACAAAGTCGAACGGGCCGGACGCAACCCAAAGGGTCCACATCTCAGATCATCCACCCAATTCTCTGCCACCCATGTGACATTTTATTATGCGAGCCTCCTCAGTGGTGTGGTTGCCTTGCTCCTGCCAGGTATACAGGTGTTTGCCGTGTTTGATTGTTTGACCGTTGGTATCTGGTAAACTTCAGCTATCATTGTTGCGAGGTGCAATACGGAGTCTACCCCCACGAACAGGACCGCTCGTTACCCTGCGATCGTGCCACAAAGTATGGAGTTGTCGCTACACGGGCATGACAGGTTTGGAACATCCGAATCGTTCGCTGGCAGGCTGCACAGGATCGGACACGCCTGACACGGCAGTTGTCATTGCAGCTGCCAGATCGGATCGGGCAATAACTCATTAGTAGGCCGACGTGCAGCCCAAGCAAGTGTATCTGGTGGCGCTTCACCGCCATATTGCTCCATCCGTTGGGCTTCGGTTCAGTTCAACCTATTTCTACACGTTTAATACAATTCGTAGGGACGCTAGAGAGGTAGGTACTGTGTAGTCTGGGTATTTCCGGAAACATGAAGACCTGCCCGGGACATGGGTACCTTTTGCTCGGTCCCCTCTAGGACCAGACCAAGACTACCCAAACCAGGACAGGCAACATTCTAGCTTGGACGTCCGACGGACCCAGGCCCTGAGCGAATGGTTCGCATGCAAGCTCCGGGATGTCCTATTCCTCGAGAAACTGATTTCTACGGCTCGGCCGGAAGCACCATGTGATGGCATGACTTTAGTGTTGATATCAGAATCTGTGGCCGCGTGACAGTTGACATGTAAAGGAGGGTGAGCTCGCAGACGGATGACCTGGTGAGAGGCGAAAGTCACAAACCATTGCGCTACCTTCCCCTGCTACGGCCTTAGACGCCCCCCAAAACCGAGACATAGCTTGTCTTTGAGGCTGGCTGGACATGTGCATCTCATGTGCTACGTGAAACCTGAGTCCATATTCCAACAACAGTAGACTGCCAGATGTTGATATATACAGACTGGACATGGAATGAAGCCTCCCAACAATCCTAGCTAATTCGAGCTGACCAGAGCTGGTCGAAGGAGCTCGGTACAGAATGACGTCTATCGTGATTATCTAATATTTCAGCTTGGCCCAGGCCGCCCAGCACTTGACTGCAGAAAGGAACAGCCACTCGACATGGGTCCAGAAGCACGGGCCACCATTACCAGTGGTGGTGATGGACGACGCGTTGGCCGAGACTGCCTGCGGCAACGGCTGTGGCAGCTCTTCGCCTTCTGCTTGCGCCGCATCGTGACAACCGACATCTTCGTATCCATCAAACAGCACGACAAACCACAACCGCAGCTCGACCCCCGGTCCTCTGAACCCATCACAGACGAACCAATCCCCTCGCCCAACGAGGACGACGGCGAGTCTCCTCCCAACACCACCTCCCCCCCGACTTCAGCCTTATCCCGGGTCAGAGCTCCCCCAAGAGGAGCCTCCATTACCATGGCGCTCGACAACTACTACCACAACAAGATCGAGGCGATGAAGCTTGAGATCCTCAAGGGCCAAGCTGTACTGCGCCGTCTCGAGGCCCAGAGGAATGACTACAACTCCAGAGTGCGACTTCTCCGGGAAGAGTTGGGCCTGCTGCAGCAACCGGGCTCCTACGTCGGAGAGGTCGTCAAGGTGATGAGCACCAAGAAGGTGCTGGTTAAGGTTCACCCCGAGGGCAAATACGGTATGTGGTTTCTCTTGCAGTCTGCCTGGTCCTACCGTGGCGCAAGGGCATCGCAATGGCCATCGACAAAGCTGACACCCCTTCACAGTCGTCGACGTATCAGATTCCGTCGAAATTGCTAAGCTCACCGTCGGCAAACGGGTTACGCTCCTGTCCGACTCATACAAACTCGAAAAGATCCTCCCTTCCTCCGTGGACCCTCTCGTGTCGCTCATGATGGTCGAAAAGGTGCCCGACTCGACCTACGACATGATAGGCGGCCTGGACCAGCAGATCAAGGAAATCAAGGAGGTCATCGAGCTGGGCCTCAAGCACCCGGAGCTCTTCGAGTCCCTGGGCATCGCACAACCAAAGGGCGTCCTGCTCTACGGCCCGCCCGGAACGGGCAAGACCCTGCTGGCGAGGGCGGTCGCCCACCACACCGACTGCAAGTTCATCCGCGTGTCCGGGTCGGAGCTGGTGCAAAAGTACATCGGCGAGGGCTCCCGCATGGTGCGCGAGCTCTTCGTCATGGCGCGCGAGCACGCCCCGTCCATCATCTTCATGGACGAGATCGACAGCATCGGCAGCTCCCGCGTCGAGGGTTCCAGCGGCGGCGACTCCGAGGTCCAGCGCACCATGCTCGAGCTCCTTAACCAGCTCGACGGCTTCGAGCCCACCAAGAACATAAAGGTCATCATGGCCACCAACCGCCTCGACATCCTCGACCCCGCGCTCTTGCGGCCAGGCCGTATCGACAGGAAGATCGAGTTCCCGCCACCCAGCGTCGAGGCCCGTGCTGATATCCTGCGCATCCACTCGCGCAAGATGAATCTGACGCGCGGCCTGAACCTCACCAAGATCGCTGAGAAGATGAACGGGTGCTCCGGTGCCGAGCTCAAGGGTGTCTGTACCGAGGCGGGTATGTACGCCCTCCGCGAGAGGAGGGTCCACGTCACGCAGGAGGACTTTGAGCTGGCCACGGCCAAGATCCTGAACAAGCACGACGGTAGTAAGGAGGTCAGCTTGCAGCGCCTGTTCAAGTGATTTTTTGGGGCGGCTGCTGGGTGTGGGTCATGTTAGTGGGAGTGGAATGGCGGTGAAAGTTGGGAATACGAGGCGGGAACGGTGCCTCACGACCAACAAAAGAGCAGAGGGACGGCTTGGGCACCCTGTCCGACTTGTACAACACTATGGGTGGAGGTGTTAATTGATGAAATCATGAATAGACTCGCTTTGAGCCCAAGTTGACCTCTGAGAGTATTAGTGAGGTGTCTTGCAGGAATCACTGGATCGATGCTCGGCAGCATGTCATTCCGCCTATCGTTGTCTCCATGGATACGTCGTTATGCATGTCAGAGGTCTTTAGCGACGAGATGCAGTGAGTGTACTACGTCCACCTACTTGTGCGATGCTTCTATCAAGTAAGTCCTAGTTGATCAGACTCTAACTGCAGAAACTGTCAGGAGATCACATTTGTGCCCTTTGAGCAGGCATCAAGTCAAATCAAATAACAAGTAACACCGCCAATAGCCAACGCTAGACATCTAGCTCACTTCCGCTTCCTCAATTTCACACATGCCCCAAGTACATACGCCGCGCGACAGTTCGCTAACTAAAACCCCAGTCAGGCAAAGCAGTGTCGATGTTAGAGGCTGAAGGATCATAATCAAGACCATACGTGCTTCCCACGTCGTCAGCGAGGTTCCCGGGGTTGATGTCGAAGTCACCAAAGGCGAGAGGATTGTCGACTTCCATATCCCAGACGAACCCTGGCTCAGGTACCGCATGTTCGAAGCTGGGATGCTCTACTGCTTCGTGTTGGGTTTGTAACTGCGCCACTCCATCGTTTCCATTCCCAGAATCTGAATATTCATCATCCTCGAGCTCTGCGTCCTCGTCATGCTCGTCGTCGTCGCTATCCTCGCTGACGGTCGTGTATCCGTCGGAGTAGTCCTCGTATCCATACTCGCGCCAATCTCTCTGGGGCTGTAACGGGATGGTCTGGCCGGAGTTTGATCTCATAACGTCCATTGCGTGTTGGATAATCAGGTCTGCAACCGCAATGTGCCCTTCCTCTCCCGCGGCGCGAATAGCTCCACGATACCCGGTATTCCCTGGGCAGCCACTCAGCGCTTTGTTGTTCAGCAGCAATTTGACCGTATCCAAACGACCATTGTAAGCAGCGAGGTCTAGAGCGCTTGTATCATCCTCCTGAAACATATCGTAAGGCTCTGTAGTCATATTGACATCAGCTGGTGGGTCGGAGAACAGCAGCAGCATTGCAACTTCCAGATCGCCCCTTGTGGCCGCGGCTTGCAACGCCGTAAGACCGTTCTGACATGCATTGACATTGGCCCCATAGTTAAGGAGAATTTTGATGATGCTCATTTGCTCTGCCCTCTCTGCTGGTGAATTCGGGTCGAGCAGGCATATCCATTGCAGTGCCGTTCTCCCATAGGGGCCTATTGCAGGTGCATTGGCGTTGGCGCCATGCTGAAGAAGCAGCGCCACCAGCTCCTCGCTGCACCTTTTTGCTGCCGCTTGCAATGCAGTCATCTCCCACCATGGCTGATTAGAATAGACGTTACTGTCGACGTCACGACGGAGCATCTCCTCAACCAAGTCGGTCCCGCCGCCAAGCTGAATCCATGCGGCGAGAGGCTCGCCCGGCCGGAGGAGGGCGCAATTTTTGACCAGGAACCTGAAAATTCCCAGCCTCTCAGCTGTAAACTCGTCCGGATTAGAGCTACATGCATCCAAAGTCGCCGACGACGGAAAACTAGGATCACTGAGGTCACAGCCCTTGGCGATGATGTAGTGGACCACTCCTGTTAGTACGCCCTCGCGTCTTCGGGTGCCTGGCCTGATTCTGAGCACCGCTTCCAACAGGTCAGACAGACGTGTTTTCGTTGCAGACAGCCTGAAGTACGCCCCTTGCTGGACCAAGAAGTCGATCATGTTCTTCAGGTCAACAAATGAACCCTCCCAGAGATGGATAGTCCCGTACAGCAAACTGGACTTCTTAGAAAGCGGCCAGGTGCCAAAGGGGAAATCCGTATTGATGTCGACTCCAGCACCGAGAAGGATCTCGACTGCGGCGAAGTTGTTGGCGACCGCCGCTCCCACGACAGCAGCTGCACCTTGCTGCCGGATGTCGGTGGTTCTCTGGATGAGTAATGCAAGGAGATCAGTGTTTTCCAGTTTCGCAGCTTTAGAGAGAGTCTCACTATCCACAATAGCGCTGTTGTCCAGGAGATAATGTATCACCTCCATTTCCATCTCTCCTTTTCTTGCCTCTAGTATGTAGTATACTAGAAGACGCGGAAAACGACCAAGTACCTTGTCCAACTTCACACCCAAATCCACCAGGGCGCGCACGGTATTCAGGTCTCCTCCGCTGCGTGCGCGTTTCATGCTGCGGGGTCCGATGCCCGTGAGCTGTTCAGCGACTAGTAGCTCGAGAAATTCATAAAGACATTCCCGACCCACATGTTGGGTCAGTCTGTTGCAGTGCTCAGCCAGAACAGAGTGACCAAACTCAAGTGACGTGAGAATGCCAGCTCTTGTCAGTTGTGAGGTCTCTGATGGGCTACAATTCGGCGCAGACTTGTAGAATAGACGTGGATGGAAGCAAAAAAGGTAGTCCAGGACAGACCACCTTGGGGAAAACCCCTCCAAGAGTTGGTGTTGGTCTGGCCAGAGAAGATCATTGATGTCTGCGCCCGCCTCAAGGTATAGCTCGATGCCCTGATCTAGGAGCATCTCGTCCTGTCCTAAGTTCCATTCGATGAACTCGGTGAAGCTCGTAGATCCATAATTAACCTGTTTGTTAAAATCACAGTATTTTAACAATAGCCGGGCGCACTGAATATTGCGTCGCTCCAATGCTTTGGTGATCAGGGGTGCAGTATAATACGGTCCTGTGCCTGGGCTGCAGCCCCTTTGCAGTAGCTTTTCCACAACTTCGTCCAGGTCCATCGAGACGGCATGAAATAAATATCTGTTGCCATGTGCAGAGACGGAGAGCCAATTGTGACTTATTCCGATGTTAACTAAAGCCGCGAAAGCAATCCGCTGTTTTGATGTGCCAGATGCGATCAGCAGGTCCTCGAAGGCCGCCCTGATACTGGACAGGCGGCTCTGTAGTAAGGCTTGAAGGTGGCTGGTGGGTATCTCCGCGAAGACCGAATCCAGGGTCTCAAAGAATCCTCTGTGGACTGATGATACACTCGTAAGGCTTATGTAAACAAGCTTGTTAGACAAGAGATATATTGCAATGGAGACGGCAAGATAAGCCGTGTGCCGAGTACCGGTACTGTCGCAACAAGGAAGGAACTACTAGCGGTGGCCTAGAGTACTTAGCCGCACTCCAGTGCAAGAGGCGTAAACACCCTCCTCCTTAAACAAACACACACAAATACAAACCATTATCGCATACTATAATTGTAACCAACCAACACTAATCAATAGTTGCTTAAACCATAGATAGTTAAAATAAAGAAACTTATTAACAATGATTTCCTTATTTTGCAATATTCTTATTGTTAGCAATGTACTATATAGCAAATAATTGCTTTAATAAGCTTTTCTAAAAACAAACGCCTAAATACTTACTATAAAGATTATTTTAGTATTTTAACTTTCCCTATATTAATTGTATATTTGTTAAAACCTAAAACAATATACGTTCTTTACGCATAAGTTTTATATTAAAAATAGCTTTTTTTAACGCTAAAAATAGCCTAAAAATAGCTTTAATTTAACTATTACTATTTAAAGCAACTTGCTATGCTATATCTATTTGTTAATAACTAACAATAATTGCAACTACTACTATATAGTAAACTTTTAAATGCTACTTAGTAATAATAAAGCAAACTATAATAATTATATAACTTTTGTTATTATTACCTTTTTAAAACTAAATAGCTACTACTTACCTTTTTTCTTTAACTATAAATTCTTCTTTAATAACACTAATTTTGCTTTAACTACTATATTTAGCTTTAACTTTTTAAATATTTATATATTATAGCATTATTTATATTAAACTTTTATATATAATAGTTGTTTTTATTAAGTATCTTTTAGCTATAACAATTGCTTTTACAATAACCTTTAATAAATACCCTTAAAATATATCCCTAATAGCTAAGCTAAATAAAACCTTTTATGTTTAAATAATATAGCTTTTGTTATAAATCCCCCCGTAAATAAGGATATAAACCTTATAAAAGGTTATAACTTAAGTAAACTCCTTAGATAAAAGGTTATAACTTAAGTAAACTCTTTAGCAAATATTTAACACTAAACCTAATATACTATAAACATATAAAAGCGCACCTATAGTTTATACTTCTACTACTAAATGCTTTAATTAAATATTTAGTAATAAGCCTTGTAAATTACTTAATAAATTATAATTAACAAAGGCTTTATAATAATAACCTATTTATAGTATTTTGCAAGGATTTTATAGTATAAATAAAAAACATATTTATTAAATTATTAACTTTTTATAAATAATTACTAAAGAGTTTTTTGCAAACTCAAGGGGTATATACTAAATATAATAACTAATTAGTTGCTTTATAGCTACATACTCTAGCCTATTTTAAAAAAAGATTACTTTAAAATAAAGCTAAGCTTTGCAATATTTTACTAGCTTCTAAATTAAATATAAATAAGTATTATATACGCTTACTAGTACTAAGCTTGCTAGCAAATTCGCTAAAAGTATTAATAAAGCTAGTAAAAAACCCCTAAAACTAAAAGCAATAAGCTTTATAATAATTAAAATAAGTAAAACAATCTTTGCTATCGCTAAGCCTAGAATTACAAAGACTTATAGCTTAACTACTTAAAGCCTAAGGATAATAATAAGGCCTAGTATTTTTACTATTTAGGAATATACTAGAACTTTAGCGCCTATAAACTATAGCCTTAAGTTTATCTATAGGGCTATAATAAAACCTACTATTTTAGCTAGCATTTTAGCTACCTAAAATAATAGCATTAGTTAAAATAAGTTTATTATATAATAAATAGGCGCGAAGCTTGTATTAGCGGTATACCTTATATTTAGCGCAACTATAAACATAAAAACTACTATTATAGCTTTTGCGCTTATAATATAGATAAAATATTAAGTATAATCCTTACAAAATACTATTCCTACAAAATGTATTTAATAAAAAACTAAACTTAGCAAAGTTTATATAATTTATTAAAACTTTTAACTTTTTTCAAAAATATTCCAAGGAGCTATATAACTTGCTAGATAATAAAATAAAGATATTTTTTAACATTTATTACTATATTAAGATTTAGCTAAGCTAATTTTATATAGTTTTTTTTTAAATGCTAAGGAATTAAATAAAAGCTTACTACTTGCATTTTGTAAACCAAGCTAATATATTTGCTATAGTATATATAAAAATTAAAATATACTTTAATATAAACTTAAACTACTAGTATTATTATATAAACTAAACTACAATAATATTTGCAAAAACAAAAGCGTAAAATCCTAATAAAGAGTTTTATAAAGTACTATACGCTATACTTAACAAACTTTAGCTATACTAGCGCGCGCTAGGTTTAAACTATATAAAAAAAATAACCTTTATACAATAGTTATTAAGGTATACAAAGGAGTACTAAAATTTAAAATAGCATTATTTAAATCCATATAACTATATAAAGAGTTATTTTTAAACTTAAAATCCGTAGTAAAAACTTAATTTAGCTATAAAAAAAATATTAATAGTTAATATAATAAATAACGTCTAAAGTTAATACTACATCAACTGCAAGTATAACAAATAGTTTAAAAATAAGGAAAAATAGCTATTGCAAGGCTTCTAGCAAGAAAGCTAAGAATTTAAACGTAGCTATAAAAACTTTAGCAACTATAAAGGATTCCAAAGATAGCTATAGAAAAAGAAATGCTTTATTTATAAAAAAAAGGAATACTAGTTAATAAAGCATACCGCTAACGAATAACAAGCAATAAAAACAAATTATTTAAGCTAATGTAAATATAAAAATTATAATAAAAACAACTTTAAAAACTATTTGCTAAAATTCAAGGGGTATAATATAAATAATAAGGAATACTATAACTATAAAGAGAATAAAAATAATAGTTATAATAAGGAATATAAAGGTAAAGCCTAGTTTTTAAAAGCAAATGTTAACTTTTTTAAGGTAAACGTAAATTATTTTGCAAACTAATTTTTTATATATAAGTTAACTAAAATAAATATTTTTAAAAATACAACAACTATACTAGCTAGCTAATTTGTTTTAAAGAATAAGTATTTAAAAGCATAATTTTAAGGAATTCTCCTAGATATAAAAGCATTAAAGATTTCTACTACTAGATATAAACAATTTCTTGCATTGCAACAAAAAAACCTAAAATATAAGTTAAATGCAATAGCCGCAGAAGTAGCAAAAGTTAGATTTAGAAATAGAATACTAATTAAATTACTAAAAATAGTAGATATTAACACCTTAGTAAAACTTGTAATATTTTACATTATAAATATATAAACCCTTTTTTTACTTTCCTTAGCTAATATAAACTAATTAAAAGTTTATTTTAATAACGTTATAAATAAGTTAGTTTACTATAATGGTGTAATAGTTATACCTATGCTAAGAAAATAAAAATACCTATAGTTCTTTTTAAACAAAACTACAAACACTATCTATTTCCTTAATAAAATAGAGTTAAAGCGCCTATACTACTACTTTAAATACTTAGTAATAAACCGCCTATACTAGATATTAAAGAAAACTAAACATATAGATGTAAATAAATAAGCCTTTGCGAAAATTAAAAAAATATACTACTAGTGCTAAATAAATATACTAGCGCTAAAGCAATTTAAATTTACTTTTTGCAATAATTACAAGTTTAATTACAAAATACTAGTTAATATAATATACTTAAACAAACGTCTAGTTTTATATATAGTAAACTAAGCAACAAGTTTTTAAAGCGCTAGATTTCTAAAATCTATAATAGCAAAATATACTTAATAAATACTATAAACTTTGTAAATTAATATATATTAGAAACTACTAAATGTAATTACTTACAACGCAAATATAAACTTTGTATTTTTTAAGTTTTGTACTAAAGCATAGATAATAGAAATATCTTGCAAATAAGTTTTAGTTAAAGCACATTAGTTAATTAGTAAAGTTAAACAATATTATTACTTTTTAAAATATACCTACAATATCTTATATATAGATTTATACAATAGTATAAACAATAATACTATTTTGCAAATAATAGTTAAAACTATAAATAATACTACTAAGCTAAATAAATTAGTGCTTACACTATTAGTATTTAGTACTTATTTGCAAGTATTATATAATTTACTATTATTACTACTTATTTGGAAAAAAGCTAACACAGTTAATAAAGCTATAAAAATATTAAAAAAGGCTATAGCTAAAAGATAAATTTAAAACATGCTAAATACAAGGAATAAACCTATTAGCAATATAGCTTTCTCGCTACAATACAACATTCGCGTATAGCGAGAAAAAAAAAATAAACTAGCCTATACAAAGTTATCTTAGTTAATAAATATAATATAACTTTAAATATACTAAATAGCCTAACAACATTTAGGTTAACTATAATCCAGCTATACTTCCCTAATATAAAAAAAAAAGAACAAGGCTTATAACTAGTAAAGCCTATTGCGAAACCTAGAATACTAGAACCCATGCAACCCTTATCTCTAGTAATAAAGAATTACATTATAGTAGCATATGTAACAAAAAAAAAAACAACTATACCTTAACTATAAAACTAAAGCAAAATAGCGTAATTATAACGCCTAGCCTACTATTTAAGGAATTAAATAAAACAAAAGTTAATAACCTTATAGCTAGGAAAGTTTTTAAATTTAAAAAATAGTTATAAACAAAATATAACAACTATTATTTATTTAAATTCTAGATAATACAGGAAGTAAAAGGTAAAACAACAAAGCTATATAAAAAATCCTAGTTAATCATTAAAGGCTATAACAATAAAAGCAAAAATTCTATTTTAACCCAAAGCCTAACAATTTAACAAATAAGCTAGCCTATAATCCTTACACTTACTCTATTTCTAATTTAAAGCAACAAGATATTTCTAATGCTTTAAAATATTACTTAAGCTTATCTTTAATTAAAATTAAAGCTATAGCGTATAATTCTTGCAAAGCTACTAAAGGAATTAAAAAGTAGATATTTAAATAGAATAATTATTTAGGTAGTTAAACCACTTTATAGAATTACAAAAGCTAGTATTTACTAGTTTAATATATACTAGAAGTATTATTAGGAAAAGCTTAATATAAACTATTCTATTTACAATCCATGCCTATTAATTGCAAGGCCTATATAGCCTTTTAGTATAGTAAGCATATAAATAAATAATACTTTACTATTAGCTAAAAAGGAATTTTAAAACAAAAAGGATATAGCACTAAAGAAAGCTAAACTCTAAGTAAAGCTTAAAAAGGAATTAATACCTAAAAACTTTATAAATTATAACGGCGCTTATATAACAATAAACGCTAATAGATCTATTACAATATATTAAAAGGAATAAGCAAATAAACTTGCTATTATTAATAGGATAGCTAAAAACAAACTACAACGTTATTTAAAATAAAGAGCCTAAAGAGTATATATTGCTTCTATTTGCTAACTAAAAGTATTTTATAACCTTTTAGTAGTTGCACAAGTATAAAGCCTAGAAGAGAAATACTATAAATATTTAAACAAATAACTATTATAGCAAATAGATAATATTCTCTAAGGAATTAAATATATACCCCTAAACCTTTAAACCGCAAAACATTTTATATTTGCAGATAAATTATTTGCAAACAATTAAAACTTAATATTTTAAATTAAATATATAATTGCTTTTGCTAACGAAACTTGTATAAACAATAACAAAGGATTTACTATAACTAGAAATATCCTACATTAGTTATTAATAAAATGCAAATAAGTTACCTAGAGTATATTAGCAAGCAAAATCTATAAAATAGTAAATAATATAAACATTAGAATTATGCTAGCTACTATAATTTAAATAATTACTAAATAACTATTATTGCTAAACATTCCCCTAATAATTTGTATAAACTTTTATAGCTTATATAAATATTTAGTAAAACTTAAAACTACTAAAAAAAACGCTTTATAATTAATATTATATTGTTGCAATAATTATATAAAATATAAAAGATTACTAAAGTAAGATAAATTAATAAAAAAAACAATCTAGCTAACCTACTTATAAAAAGTATACTAAACTTTGCTTTGCAAAAGTTAATTAACAACAACAAGCTTTGTATATAGGTGGATAAGTTTATAGAAAAACCTAAAGTTAAATTTATTTTTTCCTAGTAAGGAAGGTATAGCTAGCTAGCTATATACCTTGAAAATCAAGCCTTACTACTACTAGCTTTAAAACTTCCTTTTCTTATAAATATACTACAAGGAAATAATAAAAGAGTTTACTACTAATAACAACCCTAAAGGCAAACTTGTAATTGCCGCAAGCGCTACTTTTAAAAAGCTTGCAACTATTGCAACCGTTGCTTTTGTGTTAAACACTTTAGGTATTAATAGGGATAACCCTAAGGATAATAACTTTAATAAACTTTAAAATATAAAATTACTTTTTGCAAATATTATAAAAAATAACTAAAGATTTAGCTTTAAAGTTCTATTTAGTATTAAAAATATAGTTAATAACATACAACTATTACAATAAAAAACTATTAGCCTAATATTTTTAAAACGCCTATAAAGGCCTATTGCGTTACTATTTTGATTTAAAGCCTTTAAGGTATATATTTATTGCTACCTATTTTTAAAAAACTATAAGTATTGCAACAAGAAAAGAACTACTAGCGGTAGCCTAGAGTACTTAGCCGCACTCCAGTGCGAGAGGCGTAGATACCCTCCTCCTTAGACAAATACATACAAATACAGACCATTATCGCACACTACGATCGTAACCGACCGACAGGTACTGAATGTTGCAAGGGCGGATGATGCGTGTGGTTGCATGATGGCCAACGATGAAAATAGATCCGACCGATGGAACACTGATTGATTCAATGTTTCAGTCCGTGAGACATCGGCAATTTCGATAGATGAGCCCGTGTGTGGTGTCGAACTTGAGGCTACAGTCGTGCTGCGCCAGGGCTCCCAGGGCGAGTTTTGAGAGCCCGGGGAGGGTAAACCAAGGTCTGCCACTTCTAAGAAAAAGTCAACGAAATACTTTGAAACTACACAAAAGCTAACTTACCAACCAGTGTATTGGATACTTCCCATATCGGGAGTCCCCGAACGTCCACCACCATTCGCGCCTTCAAATGATCTGCCAGGGAGCGATCATTCAACGGGAGTGGGTTGGTTGTGGAGGACCCTGGCAAGTGATACTGCTGGACGAAGACCCCCTCTCCACCCGAATAGGTGTTGCTCGTCAGGAAGAGACTGCGTTCAGATGATGAGGAAAAGCCTTGTGCTTGTATAGATGTCGTAAACCCGTCTCGTGGCTGCAAGGTGTTCAAAGACATATGTGGGCTCGGCGACGATGGTGAAGGGGGCGGAGTTCGGACAATGACATCTGGCGGGAGAGGGCTAGGGGGATCTGTACCAACGCCATGTAAGCAAGAATGATCAAATTCAAGAATTTACTGAGCTCACCAAGCTGAGGTCCAGTAATAGCATCGGCGTGCTTCATGTTCCTCCAGGCTTGATCCCAAGTGAAAGTCCTGTTGCCAACGACCACCTCGGTCCTTCTCTTCACCTTTTTCAGTCTCTTGTCACCCCTTGTTCGAGAAGGATCTTCAAGCCTGTAATAGGCACAGTGTGGATATATCTTGCGCCACACTTGCTTCGTGACTGTCTTTCGAATGCGATAGTGTCCAAGCTTCTCTTGCCAGGTCTTTATACTACCAAAATCTGGAACTTCAGTATGCATTGCTCATTACGGTTCAGACAAATAACTGCCCGTTCTAGCCACCAACACATTTACAGGATCCAATTCATGAGTCTTACGCCAATTTCGGGAAGCCATGTTTGGTTTCCATGATGTTCTTCATTTCGTCAAGACCTTTCGTCTGATACAAAAGTCGGATCTCAGATTCATAGCGATGCCAGATATCGTCTGAATTGCGTCCGGCCGAATCTTGAACAAGAGAGATATCCATGGTATTCTGGTAGCAAAGATAGAGACGCGAAAGTATACTATATATGTAGTGTCGACACCACGACGGTGATGAGAAGGCCAGGATTGCTTGCAAGACGATAATATTGCACCAGGGGATCCACTTCAGCATGTGGGGACCTCAGGATCTTATAGTTGGAGAAGCTGACAAGGCTGAACTTACCTAGGTACATATGTACGTACTGAAAAGCTTACGCTTTGCGAGTGGTGTGTAAGGCGTGTCTGCCTCAGCCACAGCCTGTGGCTGAGGCAGACACGCCTAGGCTCAGGAATTACCCACCCATGGGTACCCATGGGTACCCAACGCACGGACCTGAGTCCTCTTACCCACTTACGTAAGAAATTACCCATGGGTACCCATGGACCCACGGGTATTCAAATGAGTAATTTTCAAATAACGATAAGCGATTTAGTTCAAGCAATAAAACCAATCCTTTCACGCAAAGATCGTGAGTTCAACTTTTACCAATTCAACTTTTCTCCTTGTTATATAGATACCTGTATCCTAATCTCTGTCCTAATCACCAAGATACTAAAGAAACTGATTTTCTAAGAAATTCTTAGGAAAAAAGTTTTTTTTAGATCTTGAAAATTTTGACTCCACTACCCACCAAATACCCATGGGTAATTTAATCCCTGCATTACCCATGGGTCCTGCGGGTACCCACTGGGTATTACCCACGCGTGGGTAATTCCTGAGCCTAGCCACAGCTTCCGCGAACATCGACCAACATACTGTTACACAACAGTCGGCGCTGACTGGCACATTTATTCCCACCCACCCACGCAGGCCACGTCAGGCTTGTAGACCCCCGGCATTGCACACCAATTCTGTCTAAATAGGCAGCCAGAGCTTGGCAGTCACCTGCGGCCGGGCGTCACAATCGACCAGACTTCTGTCAGGGGTCTGTGGTGCACTTGCAACAGGGCGGAATCCTCCTGCCCTCCCAGGTACATACTCTTAGTACCCAAAAGCATCTGAAGACGACCCGACGCCAGTTCCCAGCACTTGAGGTTATTTTCCGCCAAGACACAGGGGTGCAGTAGCAGACATCGACAACTTTTCGGTTGCACAAACGGCATGAGGGGCCAGGGACAAAAGATAATTCGCCTGCTTCGATTCGCTGGAGAATGAGGCTGTGCTTAGTGACGTTCGTCGGCGTACTGAGGTCAGCCAATGATGAGAATTGACCACATTTCGGTGGTCAATGCTCGATGCTGTTGAGGGTTGAGTACACAATATAATGATCAAAAAACAACCATTCACATATAAATCCAAGCAGCAGCACGTCTCTTTCCAAGGTGACCTCACAGGCCTTCACATCACATTGTCCGGCACAGTTACAGTCTCATATTGATTCATCTCCCGAAAAGAAATGACGTTGAAGGCAAACGTGATCCCCTACCTTGCTCTTCTGAGTCTCCTCATATCACTCGTCCCGGGCTTGTTCTGGCTTTATCGAAGAATGATCCGACCCAAGAAGAACCACGAACACGATCGACCAGAGACGCACCATAACCTTCCACCGCCAAGCCAGAACGACCGCCAGCTCTCGCCTACTTACTTCTATCTTGAAGAGTCCCGATATCGAAGGGCCTGGATTATGCAACAGGATGTGCCCACAAGTACATCTCGCCAAGTCTTACCTGCCTCGCTCCGGATGTCCCGTTGTCCCATCGCTGTTCTGGGCCCTGGAAGTCAACATGTAAGCGTGGGCCCGAGGTTCCCCAACAGGTGTGCACAACAATCCAGTAGCTGACAAAATGCCTTGCAGGGACATGTTGATGTGTGGTGTGACCGTGATAATGCCTAGGGATTTGTGGTAACACGTGTCCTACTGCTAATGCTTGCTTGGAGACTTCGGTTGGATGCGGCCAGAAGTGAACACACACAAGTCAAGAGAAGTTCTGTTTCTTGCATAGATGGCGGGAGCGACTGGCATACTGCACATGTGCAGTTGAGAAAATATATGATATGTAACAGTGTTGAAGATCAAATGCACTTCTATTTTGGGCCCGTAAAGGTATCGCTGGTAAGCATTATTAACTCACACCGGCATTGAATCAAGTACCTATGAGAACCCTGAAGCATGACAGCCCGAATACGGTAGACTGCGATGTAGGCAACCACCCCCCCCCCCCCCAAATACAATCAGGACTTTTCTTCCTTTCACATCCATCATCTTCTAAAAAACAGCGTTGGTTTGAATTCAACGCAGGGCCCTCAAGTATTTACCTAGGTACTAATTTTTGACATCTAGAGAGGGTCGCGTTTAGGTCTATTAAAGCAAACAGACAGGTTGCCTGGAAATATCTGTTGGTTTTTATCTTCTTCTTTCTTCTAATCTAAGAGAAATCCTTGCGTCACACAAATGCGTTTGATTTTATTCCAAACGCCAAAGCACCCACCACCTTTGATCGATGTTGAACTTAGTGGGCCTCCTGCAGCACTCCAGCACTGAGGGCTGACATGCGGACGGCACCAAGCCCCATCAACGCCTATAGCTCGGTCTTTTTAAAATTCTGCCTTCAAAAAGCACAATTCGTCCACCCAATTCATTTCATATTAATTCTTACCATCAGAACCGCGTAAATCTTGGGGGAACCAGCAGACCAGTTGACCAGTTGACCAGTTAACCCCAGCGGTCCTAAAATCGTACATCAACCAACATTAGCACAACGCACATCGCCATCATAGGCCAGGCTCCGTCCTCTTTTAATTCCAAACGCCCTATACCCCGCGTCGAGGACCCAGAGACTTCGCCTCAGGGGTTAGCGCTCATCGCACACGGGCGCTTCGGCAGCATAAACAGCTCCGTAGTCCGCAGCCTCGCCGACTATTTCCGCAACGAGAGGAAGCTCAGGGTCCTCACCTAGGACGATCTTGCCGTAGGCGGCCACGGCTTCCACGGCGACTTCTCAATCTAGAACGTGGACGTTGCCGAAAACCATTACAAGGTGCGTTTGTTCCTTGTTTTATCCCGAAAATAGTCAAACGATCTAACGTATCTAAACCATATCACATGTGCATCCAGCTAACACTGTCCACGTCGCTAGTACTTCCTCCACAATGCCATGAGAACTTTTAAAAAAGACTTCCCCAACGTCGAACACCCAGAGCTATTCATCTGCGGCTACTCGGCCAGCGCCATAGCCGCAGGCTGCGCCCGTCCGCACCCCTTGGTCTCTCGCATCACACTTCACCACGATCCGCTACATCCTCGTCTCATACCCCGTGGAATCCAACCCCGCCCTCAGTCTCTTCAAGACAGGGTCGAACTTCCGTTCTATCGAGGGGCTAGTGCAGGGCCATAGCTGGGAGAGGCTGCCGGCCGAGTTCAACGGTGCCGAGCCCAAAGTTGACGGCGTCCTCATTATTTCCGGCGCAAACGATCGGGGTCCGTTCTTTGGAACCTGGAGTAACATACTCCGGAGCAAGAACTCACGTGGAAAATTGAGTCAGGTTGTTGTCGATGGTGCGAATCATACGTGGGACAGAATGGAGTGTCGTTTGGTGGATGGTATCAGAAAATGGTTGGCTTGAGAGCTGGGAAGCTGGACACAGATTTTCGTGATCCGACGGACTGCGTGGATTCCCAAAACCAGCCAAAGCTCGAGGGGGGTTTCAGGTAGAAACCGCTCTTTGAAATTTGACATGAATTGGCCAGAAGCTATTGATGAGTGAGATGAAATGAAATCCCAACTTGAAGACGAGGTTCTGTATATCAGCACCAGGCAGAAAACCAAGACAGACTTCTAATTTCACATCCCCTCAGCCCGCCCAACAACCTCAACCCTCACCCCCTTCGAACCAAGCCTAGGACTCATAACATGATAATCATGCAAAAACTCCGCATCCTCCGCCGTAGTACCATAAAGCCGCATCTCCCAGCGCGCCATGGCAGCCACCACGACCGCCATCTCAGCGTCAGCGAGGTGCATGCCGAGACACCCCCGGGACGTGCCGGCCATGAAGCTCATCATGGCCCTGCGGCGCCGCCGGCCGAGCTCTGCCTCTGTGCTGTCCGTCATGATCCAGCGCTCCGGGTCGAACCGCCACGGATCGGGGAAGAGGGACTCGTTGGTGTGTAGGAGTAAGGTGGAGGCGCTGAGGGACACACCTGGGGGGATTGTGTAGGTTCTTTGGGGTTGGTTCAAAGGTGGCGGGGATGCTGTCTGCTGCTGGCGTGTAGGTGACTGTCTCGGTGGGACTCACGCGGGCGTTGCGACCCGTCAGGCCGAACGTGAGCCGGTGGGCCTCTTGGATGACCGCCGAGAGATACGGGAGCTGATAGAGCTGCTCGGGGCTGACGCTCTGTGGGTGTACGCGCAACTCGGCGCGCAGCTTGGTCATGATTTCTGGGCGGGTTATGAGGTGGTAGTGGGCTACGATCAGGGATAGCATCGGCGAGTAGGTCCCCGCCATGATGAGGAGCACGGCTTCGTCCAGGAGGCGCGCTGGTGACTTCTCGGAGGGCGGGAGGTCGGGGCTGTGGCGGAGGTATGTGAATATTGGTGTGTCCTCGGGAGAGGAGGACTTGATCGAGAGAATGTTGCTGATTTGTTTGCTCATGGCCTTGCGGAACGCGATGATGTCCTGGACGCCTGGTGGCGTTACTTTGGCGCCGATGCTTGGCGGTAGTTTTTGCATGAGGTTGCGTACCCAGCTGAAGTGTAGGTTGAAATGAGTTCGTGAGAGAACTTGTACGATGTTCTGACGACGGTGACTCGACAGTGGCATGTCCTGGAGGAGATCTTCACTGTTGCCAAAACAGTACTTGTGGATGATGCTTGGAAAAACACTGTCAACCATCATATAGAAGTTTATCGTCACGTACCCTAGGGTAGGCTTGTTTCAGGACTCACTCATTCGAAAATGCGTAGTAGGCATCCGAAAGATTCAGGTGTCATTAGCAGGAGTAACCTAGCAACCTAGACTACTATAAGTAGGCCCCTCTCGCTTAG
>MAVT02000619.1:0-25595 GCA_001702395.2 Diaporthe helianthi
CGTTTAGTCAATAGAGATCAAGTCAAGTCCCATCGATCTAAGCATACGCAGCCTATACGTAGTCTGCGCCAGTGCCCTGATCGAAGTGACTGCCAAACGTAGAGAAGGCACAGTAGTAGTTAATGTAGCACATCTGTGGAAAAGGCTCCGCTCTGACAGCGGGCCATGTGGGCCTGGCTAGGTTACCCCAGCAAGATTTACACACAAAGCTCCATCATGAATGGCATCACAAAGACCATGGAATGTAATCAGATCCTGTGACGACAATTCTCAGGGCTTCTGGGAGAAACTGAGGATGAAGGCTATTAGCTTGAATTGCGGGCCTCCAGCTGAGCCTGCAGCTATGCTGTGGTGCAGAGATGGAAGCAAGCACCGCAGAACAGCATTTCAAAGTTCTACACATACACCACTGTGAGTCTATCAGACAAGGAAAAGCGTATCACACTGATTCCCATTTAAGCCCCTGCACAGTGGACAGTCAATATTGGAAGCATAGGTTGATATCTGCACTTCAATGGCACAAGGCTGAGCTTCACTCACTAGGTGTAACAACCCCACCAGGACTAACAGGAAATAACTGTTCTTGAAGCATCTGGGGTGGGCACTGGGCACGTACTGTAGTAAGTCTTGGGCCAGTCCACCCGATTCTGAGTTGCACAGCCATGTGGCCTGACCAACTTGCTGACCGAGGATGACTCTGGAATAGCTGCCACCAGTCTCAACAGCTGTCCACTTTGCCTGACTGCAGCAGTTGGCAATGGTTCACCTGATGCAAGCTGGCCTGAATGGTCTGGATTGTAGAGGTGCTGTGATAGCCAGGGATAAAAAACTTGGTCATGAGCGTGGACTCTCACCTAAAAGAACTGCATTTTGGTAGTGGGCTTAGTTTTCCTAAAGTTAGAGCACCATGTAACAACAATGAACTCCAACAACTTGACAATGCATTATAGATCCGGTTCCAGGGAGGGCCAGCTATCTAATCTCCTGTGGCACTGGGATAATCCACCTCTTGCTTGTGCCTAGTGATGTGACTACGCTGTTAGGCTGTCCATAATGTGAGTGAATGAGACAGAGAGAAGACTGCAGAGAACCAATGAGGGTGCCCTCTGCCCTGTCTCCCGGTGTGCATGTATCTAGGTAGCTACCTAGGTACAGTAAGTACTGGTAGCCTGGCAAGCTCTTCCTTGCGTCATCCTAGAGCAGTGGGCTGTACAGTAGCTTCTCCAGAAACATTGAATCCTTGTTGACGCGACCCACAGTTTTCTCGCAACAAGCCTTGAAGGGTTCCACCAGAGCTCCCCTCCTGGTCCAGACGGCAGCATTGTCATATTGCAACTCGAAGAAGCCATCACCGTCTTTTTTTCTTGGCACTCCCATTCATCATATTTGATAAGAGAGTATACCTCACCAAGTCCCAGTGAATCACCAGCATCAACACCAGCATCAGCGGCCCATTTGCCACATCATCCGGGCTGTCTGAGGTTATTTGGATTGCTTGATGGGGCTGCCCTCCCTGTGCGCTGCTCTGCTGCTCTGCTCGACGGAGTGCTAGCTGCTTAACAGAGCTTCCTTGGAGCCTTGAGTTTGGAGCGGTAACCACCACTAGGAGCTACCTAGGTAGGTGAGCCTGTCCTAGACAAGCACCCCTACCCCACCATCTTCACACCCCACCACCAGTTTATTCAGAAGAGGATCAATGTCAATCATCGAACAAGACAGCACAAAGCACAGGCTACTTTTTTTTTTTTGAAGCATTCATCCTTCATTCTCCTTGACTCCAGTCATATCTACCAGCACCCCTCCTTGTCCTTACGGAAAAGATCCATGCCCATCGCCAAGCTGCTGCCTCTGCCCACCACATGCACCGTCATTCATCCTGCCGCGCCCCCACAAACAGGCAAACCTAGCCCACTTCAGCCTTGTGAGCTCGGCCAGGGCTATACAACGGGTGCTGCTGCATTGCCTCATTGTTGACACCAACATCCCCTCCACCCCTCCACCCCTCCACCACTCCACCACTCCACCCCCTGTCAAGAACTCTCCTCTTTGATGCCTTACTGCCAGCCCATATGCTAAAGCTGAAGCCATCAGGAGCAGAGCTGCCCTCGGCCCTGGGCTTGCACGAAAACCGTGACCCTGTGAGGCCCCATGCTTACTGAGCTCCGATGTCAACAGGCCACATCCAGATGGACCGAGCTTCGAGTTCCCCAGATGAGTCGAGAGAACGTGCCGTCTCCTCTGAGCCCTGCTCAACCCGACCAAACCCCTTTGACGAAGACGACGGGTCCTCGGCCCGCAAGCGACGCCGCACCTCCCTCAACGGTGTCTCCCGCAGCCGGTCTGTCGAATCTGACGAGTCTTCCCATCATAGCCCTGCCTGCCCTGCAGACCAGGACCAACAGGGCCTGCCAATCAACCAAGATACCAACATGACGATGGATTCCTCGCCCTCGAAGTCACACACACCCGATCCCCAGCGTCAGCCTGCACAACCCGAGTCCGAATCGAAACCAACCAAAATAACTCTGAACCTGAAGAGTAGAAAGCATGTGCCACAGTCAGCACGCTTTTCACCTACATCGCCCACGGACGGGGACGGAGAGCCTGACACAGGCTACGAGAGTGGCATCCGCGCCAGCGTGGAGGACCCAGAGCAAGATGTCTCAAGCGTGGTGACGGGTATCAGGAGCCCCGAGTCTTCGCCCTTGGCTGTCGACGACCGCGACGAGCCCCTCGTAGAAAAAGTGGACGAGAACGACACATCCCAGCTGGTGGACCTCCAGGATATCCAACTCCAGTTCATCGATCCCATGCAGGATTTCCCGAGTGGCCCGGATGAATCCTTGCCAGATGCTCTGCAGAATATTTGTAGCGCGGTGCCCACCTCCCGAGATGCAGCGCTGAAGCTCAGAAATTGGATCGAGGATTACCTGGTGTGGGCACGCGCGTGTGGGGTTTACACGCTCATGCAGAACCTTGAGGAACATCGTGAATTCTGGCGAGAGCTACCGCGACTGATATGGGAAAACACTTCAATAAATCGAACCAATGCCATGCGAAATCCCCAGGTCTCTCGCATGATCTTCGATTTACAAAAGGTCTTTACAAGGTTAACAGCTTTCTTCACCGATGTCGACCATTTGGTCCTTCTTTCCATCCAAGCTGGAGAGAACACTTACCAGGACTTGACCTCACCGCTCTACATCCTTTTTCTGAACCAGTACTTGGCAGAATATGGCGGCAACCTGAACTACGCTGATGCCGATCCACTACTGCTCGAATTCATGAGCGGACTGATCAACACCTTCCGTTCAGTTCCGACCTACGGCTCAGACACACCGAGTCACTCGCCTTGTCACCTCGGCCGGCTCATGGCCTCACTTGTGCCTCGGCTTCCGAGACTGATCGATCATTTGCACGGGGTAGCCCAATTGGCCTTTTTTGTGCTTCGCGACGCCACCGAACGGCTGCATCTGTCCCAGCCTGGTCGAGAGGTGGAAGAGTGTGTGGTTTTCCTGGAGCAGGGATACCGTCTCGCCGAGACCATGTCACGGGCACTTGAAGTATGCATCGAGAAGAGCGTCAACCAGATACCAGCGGATGTCGCTGAAAACTTGATGCTTTTTCTCACTAGCCTCCTACGCCTATGCTTGCGCGCTGAAAGGGGAAGTGCAGCGGCTGTTGTCAGGGAACACCGGCGAAATCACCCGGACATTGCTCCAGTTTACTCTCACGATATTATTGTTGACGAGTGGCGCCTCAAGACTCTGACCAAGTTCATCATGTCGAGCCAAATGCAGCTGAGGCTCCTAGCAGCACAGCTGATGTGTCAGGACCTGGTGCGAATATTCAAGGACCACCAGGGGCATGGTATCGAACCTTCTCAACAGCCGTTGTACCGTCACATCTCGAACACATTATTACAATCAGGCGTCGTCACGTACATCTTGGGTCCCACGTGCCACCCGGAAGTAACAAGCATGAGCGGGAATATCATCGGCTTCTTGTTTGCATCGCATACTTTCACCGAGAATCACCTGGATTTCATGTGGCAAACGATGACTACGTGCCAGATTTCCGGCGTCTCGGAGGGTCTGTCTTCGATGTTTATCCATATCGGCCATCTTTTCTCCGCAGACGATCTGCTCGGGTTCTGCCGAAAAGTGCAGACCGTGCCCATCGAGACTTTCAGCCCCACAATCAAGGACCTTTGTGTTGCCATCATCCAACAGCTCTGCCAAAAGCCCGAGGCCACACGAGAGTTATTGCCCTACTCCATGATGTTCCGCCTGTTGAGGGAGTCCTCTGCACCAGGGCCACCGTTCTACCAGGTCATACACAGGTGGGCTGCGCAGACTGTTTCTCAGCTGCTGAGATTCGGGCCGCCCTATGAGCATAGGGCGTTACTATATGAGGACTGCCTCAAAGACATCGCTCAGAAAACACAATGCACCCTAGGCAGCATACATGGCCTTGCCGTCTTGTGTCGCCCGGTCGGCAGGGAGTTGCATGTGCTTACGTCGCAACACGACTTACCAAGACTCCTCATTGACGAGTTCGAGCATGCAGTCTCCACTAGGCAAGGGAACAAGCATGTGATTCATGGCGGGGAAAACAAGCCTCGCCTGGACATGCTTTCCAACATCATCCAGCATCAGCCTGAGGCCATCAGTGGAGATCTCGGGCAGAAGCTGTGGGAGCTGTTGGTCGGAAAACATGCAGCGTCCCAAGAGGATCGTTTGTGTGGCTGGCAGAGTCTCAACACTGCATTGAACGCTCGTGAAGAAAATCCTTTTCTCAGGATCTGCTTCGATGCGTATTTACCCACCCTGGCGCCAGAGTTTTTCTGCGAAGGCAGCCTGGAATTCGCCCTCAAGAAGATCGCTCGACTGGTCGAGGACAAAGACAGTAGTGTTCTCGACGAAGACGACGACGAAAATGTGCACGATCGCAAGGCTGTCGAAGAGCTGTGGAGGATTGTCCTGACCGCGCCCACCAACTCCATTGAGCAGATGGCAATAAGAGCACTTGTCAAGGGGGTTTATATCGACAGCCCGTGTATCCAGCACTTCTCCAGCCACCGAGCACGGAAAGTCCACCTAGCCCTCGTCAATCGGTGCTTAGAGCAACTGTCCTTTGCGGCGAAGTGCCTGATAGCGAGTGGGGGCGAACCTGATCATGCCACGACGCCTCCTGGGCACGAGATCAGAGATCAAGACCTTCTTTTCAGCCGTTCTCTCCAGGTCCTCCGGACCTTCAACGAACATTACCACGCGACTTCGCAGTTCTCCACCCCTGACATGAGATCGCTGGTTCTACCCAAGACCATTGACGTTCAAGGTGAATCGGCTGATCTCAAGTTCCAGTCATTTGACGGCGACAGGCAGACAGAGGTTAAGCCCTTGCCGATAGGCAAAGGGAATACAGCCGGGTCTCTACTAGCCAGCATTCGTGATGCCACCGGGTTTGACAACTACCGCTTATACTACAAGGGACAAGCCCTTACTCCGTCTGAGCAGGATATCTGCAGGTCTCTAGACGAGCTTCAAATTTGCGACGGACTCATTCTTGTCAAACGTGAATCCGAAACCATTGAGCAACCTGTCCAGGTAAGGCCAGGCGCTTCTGCCGTGGAGATAGAGATCCTGAGGCATTTCGAGGAGCTATGGCAATTTCTGGGACTGAATGAGATACTTGCAACTGAGGTGAGCACTTCAATATTATCTATGGTGGCCTTGACTGACACCCAACACAGGTATATGCCTTTCTCATCACTTTGCCTGTGGATGACCGCATACTGGCAACCATTGAACAAGAGACCCCTGATTACCATCATGTTTTCCCAGTCGACCAACCTTTGAAGTCCCTGTACGCGGTGCATGCCATTCAGGAGTACCTCAGCATACAATTCTCTCTGGCCAAGTCTAACAACGAACACGAGCCTTACAACAACGCGCTAGCTCAAGCCATCCGCCTGGTAGTTTGGGCCATCTCCAACCCCCAAGTCGCAGACGCAAACTCCAGTGAAGAACTGAGGATCAGGCTTTCGACCAGACTCGTTGAGCAGCTGCTGTCCATCTTGAAAGGTTTGTCGTCTAAATCGGGTCGTGTGGTTACCCCACTGACGGCTACAGACCCTTTTCGAGCTCCGACAGTCCCTGAATGCCTGGACATGACATTGCTGGAGAGACTTGTCAACATTATGTCTTTCTGCATGAATGCCCGCCCGACAGTCGCCTGCACAAATCTGCTCAATATCACCTTTCAAGCCATATTGGACACATGCTCTTTGAGGGTGGACCTCTGGAAAATGTTTTATTCTCGAACCGATGTCAAGTCTGTCGTAAGAAGGCTCCTTCTTGAAGATCCTAGGGTCACTTTGAGAAAGACGACAGCATTGGCCATCAGAGAGAAGACAGTCCGACCCTTGAAGTAAGTGTACAAGGACCTCTGTGCTATGTGCTGGCAAGCTGACTTTTTGGCCACTAGCCCTGCAGCTGCTCCTGAACCAGCCTTTCGTGACTACTTCTGGACTCTGTTGCTTGAGTTGATACCATGTGCTCTAGAACAGCCCGACACATGCTCAGAACTCTTCCAGCTTGCAGTTGCCCTGTTCAAGTCTATGAAAGAGTCAAAATCAGATGTGCTTGACCTGCCTAGCACAATCCAGTTCTTGATCCGGCTGCTTTTGGATTACAAACCCCAAGAGGTTGGTGTCCAGTCCCCAGACCCAATCTGTCATTCTAACAGGTCGAAATGCAAACAGGACATAATACAGCCTGGTTCTGTTGACCTGACAGCTCAGGGTCTTGTTGGATTGCTGCACTTCATCATGTGCGACGTTCATGACCAAGCTGGGGTGGAAGTCGTACCTCCCAGGCAAGTTCACTCTGGAGTTGCAGATCATTTCAAATCCCAGTCACGGAACAATCACTGACGTCGTTATATTCTAGCTTCGCAACACAACTGTTCTGGCAGTATCTATTTCCCCGTCGCTGGTCGAGTGCCAACGCTCTGTGGCAGGGTGATGTAGTCTATAACGAGGCCACGCGATGTCAACTCATCAACATCATCCTGAGAACTGCAGGGAGAACTCCAGGGCAACTCCAACTACTCATAGAGGACTTGAGGACACTGGTCTCTTGCTCGACTGACGATGACATCGAAGATGGTAGGATTCAACTTGTTGGCCTTCAATCGTTTCCCAGGACATCTCAGCTAATTTTCGCCTTCAGGGAGCCTCGCATATCAATATGAGCTTCCGATCAACAACTTCGAACGGTCAAGGGCCATCAGGTCCCAATGTGGCTACGCTGGTCTCCGGAACCTTTCCAACACGTGCTACTTGAACTCCCTTTGCACGCAGTTGTTCATGAATTTTGACTTTCGAAAATTCATGCTCAACACGGAGGTCAGCGGTGGGGACGTTAACCAGTCTCTGCTTTACCACACGCAACGCATGTTTGGCCAACTTCAAAGCAGTCATCGCCGCTTTATAGATCCTGAGTCTTTCGTCGCCAGTATAAAGACCTATGACGACGACCTGATCAACATCAACAATCAGATGGATGTTGAGGAGTTCTTCAATCTGCTCAACGACAGGTGGGAGGGCCAATTGCGTTCTGAGGAGGCAACGCGACGATTCCGGTCTTTCTATGGTGGACAATTAGTGACACAGACCAAGTCGAAAGAATGCGAACACCTCTCGGAGGTTTTGGAACCATTCTCTGCGATTCAATGCGACATCAAAGGCAAAAAAGACTTGTTGGAAAGTCTTAACGCCTATGTTGATGGAGAGCACATGGAAGGGGGTAAGACTAGAACTTCCCCAGTCCAATGTCTCTTATCTGTGTGAATAGCCCAGCTGACAACTCTTGCTAGACAACAAGTACAACTGCACCACTTGCGGCCGACATGTTGATGCTGTCAGGCGGTATGCTTTAAACGAACCTCCGTTTCTGCTCTCGACCGTATATCTGCTGACACGAGTGTAGCTCATGCCTGAAGGAAGTTCCTGACTCTTTAATCTTCCACCTGAAGCGCTTCGATTTCAATCTCAGAACCTTGGCACGCAACAAGATAAACGACTACTTCGCTTTCCCAGACCGCGTCGACATGCGACCTTTCACGATCGACCACCTCAGCAACCCTGCTGTATGTACCTCGGAAGATTGGTTCGAATTGGTCGGTGTCCTCGTCCACACTGGCACGGCAGAGTCTGGGCATTATTACAGCTTCATCCGCGAGCGCCCGACATCTCGTGCAGACCAGGACTGGTTTGAATTCAACGATGATACCGTGACCCCCTGGAACCCAGCAAAGATGGAAGCATCCTGTTATGGTGGTACAGAACCTTCCTGGGATGGCAGTCTTCCCTACGAGAAGAACTACTGCGCCTACATGCTATTCTACGAGCGATCTTCGACCTTACAGAAAAAGAATCTCGAGCTGAAACAGTCGCTGTCATCAAGCCCAGTCCAAGCTCCCATGCCCGCAATACTTGCCAGTGCTATCCGAGAGGATAATCTCCGGCTTTTGCAGAGACATTGCCTCTTTGATCCCCACCACATTCGGCTTGTGGATGGTGCCATTGAGCACATGCTTGAAATGAGTGGCGGGGTCTGCTCCAACCAACATGAAATGGAGACCTCAGCGGTCCAGATGGCTCTCGGGCACTTTGACCAAGTCGCTGCCAGAGCAAAGGATACCCCTGACGCCCAGAGACTAATGCAAAGGTTGAGGGAAATGGCCATTTCTTGCCCACGTTGCGCTTTTGTTGTTTACGAGTACTTCAGCGATCGGCATGAGTCTTTCAGGAGCTTGATTCAGCGTAATTTTGAGCCAGGCATCCGGCAATCCGTGTCCGATCTGCTCATGATAGCTGTCCAGTCCATCAAGGAGACGTACCCGGGGAACTATTACGTGCACAAAGTGTCTCATGCCAGGCTCGGGAACTTCGAGATCAACGTGGTATTGGGAGTTTGTGCAATGTTCGAAACTCTCTGGGACAATTTCCACGTTCACACAAGATCATGGTTTGAGGTCTTCAATCTGATGGCACGGTTCGTTGACCTTGGCAAAGAGGAGCTTCTAGCCTTTGCAGGAAACAACTTCCTGTACAAGACGCTCCTTATTATCGTCGCCGAAAGCCTAACAAACCAGGAAATGGACCAACAGTTTGTCAGGCTGAGTCACACCCTTAACAAGAGGCAGAACCGGCCCCCATCGTTTTCGACCATTTTGGATTTGTTGAACACAGTGTTTGCGTCTGTCATTGTGGATCCCCCGGTTTCCAGCCACGCTTCGCGTGAGAGCCTCTACGTCAAGTCTCCTGACTCGCCGCTGCGGCTGACGGCCACTGAAGTCAACCTCCTCGAGCAGAAGTGGGATGCGGGCTGCAACATTTTCCTGGACAAACTCATATACATCAATCAGAATCCGGAGGCAACAGATGGCGTCTTTGCCAGCCTCTTGAAACAGAATTGGCAGTTTGAGGAGGACATCCTGGAGACTATACTGGCCAATACTTCAGTCCAGCAGTCGTTCCTCGTCCACGCGCCATATCTTCGAGTGGCGGCGCTGTACTGCCGACTTAGCAATGACCCAGGCAACATCGAGAAAGTCATCGATCACATAGCCAGAAACAGCGCCATGCTGGCAAATAGTGAGCCTAGAGCAGTGTTGGGATTTTTTACCAACAGCGCAGTTATTGACGGGGACCGCGAGAACTCTGGTGAGACTAAGAGGTCAATCAATATCCAGTGCCTCGAGTACCTGCCCTTTTGGGTGCCCAGTCTGGTGGCACATTACGACCATAATATCAGCAACGAGGTCAAACAGGTCATCTATGAGAAAGTCTTCCGGCATGGTACTTGTCCGGACTTTGAAGAGAAGCAAGGGGGGCAGGAACTCGCCAAGGCGGTGGTGCGCAGTGCGAAGCGCATCGGGATCGAGTGCCTGCATTTTGTTGCTGAGAACTACACTAAGCGTGATACATCGGTCACAGCACAGACTGTTGTGGTACTGCAGAGCGTCCTTGAGCAGTGCGGCAGCTTTTTTGATGCCGCTGATGACGAGATGGCGGATGAAGACGGCGAGAGGTTCTTCGCTGAGCGGCAAGGTGCGTTTCATCATGACCAGCCCCCGAGGTCGACCCACCGTAGGGCGAGTTGGAAATTTGCGATGCTGATGATACTGACCATGAATTTCTATAGTCATCCTGGACAGCCTTCGAAGACTGAGCGTGGATGACATTGAGGACGACGGGTCTGGTATGTCTGACAGTGACTCCTCTCTTCTTGGTTCGCCCGTTTCTTCTTTTCATCAACAGTGCCAAGAGCTGACAATAATCGCTCCTGAAGACTGGGAGAACTCTGTGGTGTCGTCTGACCAGATGGAGAGCCTCGGTGAGGATGACATCAGGGACGGGGACGCTTGAGGTCCGTGGAGGGGTGTGGCTATGTGTTCGCATGTGGTTTGCGTAGCAAGCTGCAAATAATGGATCATTGTGACAAGGGATGGGGTGGGCACCGCAAACGTCGCGTGCAACCACTTGTGATAGACGTGAATGTCAGGACGGGACACGATGAGAGTGGGCATTGAACGTTTACTCGACAAGATGCCACGAGCGATGATAGACGACGTGCCTCAGATCAGGAGTCCGGGTCAAATTTCAAGGGATTGGCATAGCTCATCGGCGTGTTGGCGTCAGGGATACAGGGCCCAATCAAAGGTTTTGGGGCGTGATGGCAACCCCAGGGTCCACTAGACGATGGACCTGATTTATTGTTAATAACGAATTATGCGCAGAGACAGTCCAAACCCAGAGAGACATGGGTGCATTCGATGGCAGGTCAGTCTAATAACAGCATCATTTGCGGGTCTGTGGAGTTTGGAGGTTCGCGATGAAATCTGCGGGAGATTGAGCGCTTACCGGTATTCATTTCTGAGAAGAGCCCTTTCGCAGTTTACTGTGTACGGAGTACGGAGTGCAACAGTATTATTCCCTGGCCGAAAGAACTTGTAGATATAGCTACAGGGTGTTGGTTGGCCCAGGATTGTCACTGGTCATGACCTTGGGGGCGGGCCATTTGGTGTCGTCCATATCCCCTGCCCGGTTCTTTCATGTGGGCAACTGGCTGCTGGTCTGCCCTAGTCGCGTATGCAAAGATGGAAAACCTTGACAAAGCGTGTGCTGTTCAGACAGACTTGTCTAGCTTGGGCGGTTAGCTCTCAGGGGAGGGTTGTCATCTTCTTGAATCGACAAACTAGTTGAGCAAGGTTTAGATAAGCCGTGTCGTTGCTGTACTCCGTAGACGTCGAGGGACGACGTTAAAGAAGGATCCTAAAAATAAAGTTAGACTAACTAGACTTACTCAACTTGCCAAGGCACAAACTCCCCATCCGCAGCTGCATGATTGGCTGCTCCAACCACGAGGCAGGCCGAAAATAGCCTGTAAGCGCCGTGCTAGAGCTGCAAGTCATCAAAAAGTGCCGTCCCGACTTCCTGACTTCCTGACTTCCGGATATGCATGCGGGCATTGGTCCGGTCACACTGTTAAATATTCCAGAAGGTGGCGCCGTTTGCCAACCTTGGGGCATACCTACCCCGCGTTATATGGAGCCTGGACGACTTCATGACAAGCAACCGCCCTACCCTATTCACTCACGTACACGTGTAGTCACGATCGGCCTTCTCCCTTTTCTTGCAGCAATTGTCTTCTGTATCCACACTGCCGTGTCACACACATGGGGCCTAAAAAAAGAATAGAGCCAGCCCACATTAGTCGACTCCGGTAGGTTGGACTACACACATACAGTTTGTCACCACAGTGCACACTACCAATTGTTTGTTTGTGTGTTTTGAGATGTGCTGTTTCAGAATGGTGTGTCTGCCGACAGCTAGAGGTACCCGTCTGAGACTGCATGCATGTCAGCAGCTGTCGTTTCGAAACTAGTCGTACATATATCTCGACATGGCTCCGGTTCTGTCTGACACAAATCTTGGATGGAGATGACCACAGTACAGCAGTGCTGCTCACCCACCATCAACAGCTTCACTTTTGTGGCACATCAACTATTGTACTGTATGTAGTATTAGTATAATACTTTCCTTCTCTCTGTCTCTCTCTGTCTCTCTCCCTCTGACACACGCTTACTCTTCAGTCTTCTGCTTGCTCGATTGCAATCTTACATGTCGATGTCGAGACTGTGTCGGGTACTTGTGAAAAGGGCCACACGCCGGTCACTTGTCCACCTTTGAACAACACCATGGCCCTCAAGAGCCTCATCTCTTCGCCCCTCGAGGCTGGCACCTCCATTCTCGACGCACATCACCTGCCGTCATCCTACAACTCTGTCTTCGAGTACACGTCCAAGCAACTCGCCAGGAAAGGCCTGCATGTCACCCTTGCTGTAGCACGGCATGAACACAACCAGACTTGGACAAACAAGGCCACTGGACCAGATTGTCTCCTGTCTACAATGACACCGCCCCAGACCCCCGACGTCGAGGTCGTGCCCCCCCGCACGCCAGGCTTCTCAACCTTCAAGTTGTTGGTGCGGTCAAAAACCCAGCACCTCTCGGCCAGTACGGCCGAGTCGTCCAACCTCAAGTTTCCCAAGCGGTCCAACACGATAGCCACACCACCAAAAAAGGCATCGCTGGCATTTCTCCTTGACAATGGCCCGCTCAGCCCCAGGCGGCTGCGGTGGCCAATGGCATCGAGCATGCCACCCACTCCCAGCACCCCGGCCACTCCGGCCACTCCGGCCACTCCGGCCACTCCGGCCTCCATCACGACAGCCTCCTCCACCACCGGCACTGATTATTCAGCTGGAGGTTTGCCAGAGACTCTGGGTCCCGAAACCCGTCTCATCCACACCGCGGCACTCACCACACGCGCCGACAGGGCAGTGAGGACCGCGCTGGACCGTGCCACTCGCAAGTTCCACCTCAGCAGCACTCGTCTCGTGGCCCACGATCCATCCGCCCACGGCATCCCTCCCGACGTCATCCACCGATCCATCCTCCAGAACGAGCTCCTCTTCTCCTCCGAGGGGCTGACCGTGCTGTCGCTGGACCACCTGTACACGTTCAAGAGCGCACTCGCACGATATGCCGCCTCGATGCGCGAGCCTGGCAGCAGCGACTTCCGGCTGGAAAACGCCGTGGACGAGCTGCGCCGGTACGTCCTGTCGGCCTCGGGCGGGCGCCGGCGCCTGTTGAAGAGCGCGCTGCTCAGGTCCTACGAGTGGCTGGGCCCCGTCAGCGATGCGGCTCTGAGTGCCGTTATGAAGATGTATTGTCGGGCCTACGGTGGCTCCACCCACGAGACCGGGATCGAGGACGACCTTGTCGACCTTGTCAGGGGGGACATAGCGGTACCGCCCACGCCGCCACCAAAGGACCATGTCACGCTCGGGAGCACGCTCGGGAGGGCTGTCACTTCTACAGCCCCATGTCTCCCAGCTTCAGGCAAAGAAGACTCATATCCCGAAAACTGGCCACTCGCCCCTCGGCCTTCTTCACCCATGAATGGCGAGGGCGTGGCTCAAGCTGATGTGCCCGAGGACACCCCGGAGATGGTGCTGCAACGGCCCATGGCACGCTCTCCGCCGAGGACCAACCCAAAAGCAGCTCTCCCCACCCTCAAGCTGCAGACATCATTCCCCTCGCTGCCACCGAAGCGCAAGGTGCGATCAGTAGGGACAGCACCACCCGCGACGGGCGGCGCAGGGGACTCGCGCGGCGACATCAAGATCGAGCTTGCAGCCGCCGACAAAGACGACGGCGACGTGACGGACTTTGAAGACGGCGACGTCACCGCCCGCCCGCCCCGGACAGCCACCAGCGCGACCTTCTGGGTGGGCGCGTCCATCGACGAGATGCTCAGCAGCCGGCGGCAGCAGCTCATCGGGCTGAGCACCGACACGGGCGGGTCTCCCTCGTCGCCCTACCCCTCGCCCTGGGGCCTTCAGCGGCATCACCGGCGGAGCTCGTCTTGGGGCCAGTCGCCGGTGCAGCAGCGCATGGGGCCCGTGACGCCCAACGGGGCGGACGACCTGAGTCCTATCACCAGGGGGGAGTGGGGGTTCCTGATGGTCAGCGACCCGTTCCGGACGAGGACCGCCGCTGTTGAGACTTGTTGACCTTGTAGGACGGGATTGTGTTGCCTTGGGCTGTGTTGTGTTGTGCGAGAGAGACGCAGAGACTGGACGCTGTAGCTATGGCATTGACGACTTCTCTTTTGTATATATAAAGATACCACCGTCACTGGATGAAATACTTGCATGGCATGGAGTTTTGAATATTCTACTTCTTTTCATAAACAATGGTTTATATTCTATTATATTATGGGGCGACACTTTGGACAAGCACATGTCAACATCACAACTTAATATAGACGTTTCTTTCCATGTATTCTAATCCTATCCTACATGGCCTGCTTGTCAATCACATTTTATATGTTGGAACAGTTGGTGGTCTTTAACTTTTTTTTTTCTTTTCTTTTTTAATCAGAAGCAGCTGTGGCTGGCAAGCTGCAACCTTCCATGTCCAGCAAAATGCTGTCGTGGGACAGGAACTATTCCTGCCATGTGCCTTCTAATCTAAACCTGAATCTGACTTATATAGTTTTACTACTATTATGGCCTGATCATTCTTCTTCAAAACATCCCATAAATATAAACATTGAAGGGTATATCATGCCCGCCCATCAAAGGCTAAAAAGACCGGTTGCCGGACCAAAACTTTCCAACCGCATACATCATCATTAACGCTGCCGGCTCACCACCAACACCACCACAAACGACCAACCCACTTTACAGGTTGGCGAAGATGGCAGCACCACCGAGCAGGGCACCCATGCCGACGGCCGCCGTCTTCATGGCCGCGGGGTTGCTGGAGCTCTCGGAGCTGCCGTCCGAGTCGGCGTCGCTCGACGAGCTGCTGGTGCCGGACGGGCCGCGCGAGCTCGTCAGCGTCGAGGGCCGGCCGCTGGCCCTGCTCGCGGATCCTGTCGCCCGGCCCGTCGCCCGGCCCGTCGCCGTGGCCCCGAGCCCTCCGGTGCGAGACACGCCAGCACCACCAGCACCGCCCGTCACCGATGCGATGGCGCCCGAGGCGCCCGAGATGAGGCTCGGCACGTGGCCGGCCGCGCCCGTGGCGCCGGCGCCAATCTCGGATGTGAGGCTGCTGGCCAGGGACCCCGCGTCGCCGATGACGCTCGAGGCGCCGGCCCCGACGACAGAGGTTGCCTCGGCCAGGGCGCTGGTCACATGGCTTGCGACCGAGTCGAGGTCTTGGGAGGCCGTCTCGAGGGCACCGCTTGGGTTGATGGCTGAGCCGATGTTGTCGAGGGCTGCGCCGAAGTCTTGGGCCTGTGTCGGTCTGGTCAGTCACTTGTCTCCTTGATGTGGCGTGTTTGTGAATGGCCCTTTTTGGGACTCAGGGGCTTACCGAGATGGCGGCGGCGAGGCCGAGAAGGATCATGGAGGAACGCATATCGAGTGAGGTTGGCGTGTGTGTGTGTGTGTGGGGGGGGGGATAGCTAGATGCGTCGAGTTTCGAGTTGAGAGGATGAGCCCAGAGACAAAAATGCTGAGGACTAGATGGGCTGGAAAATAAGTCACAATAAATGATTTTGGCTCAGCAACTGAGCTATGCGATGGGGACTCGAGGACGCCCAGGAGCCTTCTTTTTATAAACAGTAACATGATCTCTTCCCTCTCTCCACAATTAATCATGCATCATGGATTGCACGGGGACAGGCAGGCCACAGGACAGCACGTGGACGGGGAAAAAACAAGGCCACAAATTACAATCCTTGCTACCGTGCGCCTTCAATAAGCTGGCCACCTCGTACCAACATCCTTTGGGGCTCTGCCATGTTGGGCACTGGCAGGTTCAACACCTCGTGTCGCGGCTCAGCAGCATGTTCCGTATATGCAAAATCCCATATGGGCTCCGGTTCTGCATGTATGCATCTGAATCACGTCAATCGATTTGCGGCTGGCTACCTGAAAGCTGTCAAATCCCATCCAAAACTCTCAAGGCTTCGTTCGAGCCATCTTGACACACCTCGTACCCTATTCACAAGCAAGCAAGGCCTCACTGGGATTTCGCTTGAAAGTGTTGCGTCATAATGGAGTCGCAGACCTTCTCATGACTCTGGCCAGCCCAGTCCAGCCCGCGATGGTGCTTTGTGCTTTGTGCTTTGTGCTTTCGTATTGAGTGGCTGAGTGAGTCCCCCGCGGGCCAGGGGACCTGACTGCCGAGATGGGGCCTTCCGCCCTACGCCCCTTTACCCGAGATGTGGGGACCGGGTCGATCGAAATCTTCAGAGTGTCCGGGGCGACTGGTTCGCAAAGCCCACGCCTTCGCAGCCGCCATGTGAACACACACTTGACATGCGAGAGCACGAGAGCAGGAGAGCAGGAGACCCGCCGTCCAAAATAAGCCTCAAGGGGATGTCTTCTGAGGCTCCAAGGTTGCAAATCACGCGGCCTAGACCTTCCCTAGGTACACTATTTCGGCTCCCAGGGGGTTGCGGGTGGGTCCCACATCCCTTGGTGGAGCCAGACTGCATTGTTGAAACCGGGGGACCGCTGCCCAGCCAAGCCTGCCGTCTGGCTGGCTGGCTGGCTCTGGAAGTTTTGGGACATCATCCTAGGACATACGGATACTGTACTCCGTAGTGAGTTGTTGTCCAACGCCCCGCTCCGTCTCTCACTGGTTCAAAGACATTCCCTGCTTGATCGCCGTGACGATCTCATTAGCCTCGTCCGAACTCTTGGTCTCGAAATCGTATCGTTTTTGCTCGCCATCACGTAGTATAACAAACTATTCTGCTGTCAGTCAAATCATCGTGTCCGCGGTTACGGGCGACACTCACCTTGAATTGCGAAGGATGTCTCCTCGACAGGTTGCAGCCGACAACATGGATGAAGTGCACTGTTGTGGTCTTACTGCTACTGTCTGCCAGCGGTTTGCCGCCTGAGGATGGCGTGACATGTACATACTCTCCCTCGATGGCGAAAAGTCTCTCGTTCAGCCCCGCGAAACGCATCGTTTGCTTGCGGTACACGACATAACGGCGGAAGTTGTTATCCCTGCTGAGCTCCTCTTGGGCGAGCGCCTCCTTTGCAAGCGGGTGGGGCACTCCTTTTGTCTTGGAGCTCTTCTTACCACCGACGCCCAGCTCCGAGAACAGTAGGCGTCCGCCTGGCGAGTGACTTACAGGAGATTGGCTCAGTGTCGGGTCGCCAAAGCGACGTCTGTGCAGCTCCAGGTCTTGCATCGTGCCGATTGCCGACACGGGCCGATCCAAGAGGGCGATGGCACCGGAATTGGGGATCTTGAGGATGTGGAAGTTCTTATCCAGGTTGCGCTTCCGGCAAACAAGCTCAAGTACCTCCTCAATGTACATGTCTGTTGTAACATCAAGGGCGATTATCTGGCCAGGGGGTGCGTCTGGGGTCATAATGTGGATGCGCAAGAATTTGTGCTGTCCCCTCTGCGTATTGCTCGTAGAGACTTGCGGCCGCGGGGCGTCGAGCATGTTGGCGTCGGGGCGGTAAGTCGTGGTTAGGACTGGGTTGAGTCGACCAGTCGTCAGTCTAGCCGCCGCCGCCGCCGCCGCCAATACCGACGTGCTCGGCTGCGGGGTGTTGTGCAAAGTGTCTTCCGGGCTTGTATCTTCGGCGACAGACTCTTCTGTGAACTGTGGAGTCTGGGTTTTGTTCGACTCGAATTCGTCTGCCGTGGCCTGCACGAGAGCAAAATCGTCATGGATCTTTGTGTTTGACCGGCCTCTGCCAAACCTGGGCATGACAGCCGTGGGCCGCATTCCTTCGTTCTTGTTGTTCGCTGCCGTGGCAAACGAGATGACTGGTTTTGTGCGATCAAATGGGGGGAAGTCATCGTCGACCTCACCACCCTCTTCCACCATCTTGAGCGTCCACCAGTTCACGTTGAGCTTGTCCCCCGGCAGTGACGGTTCAAATGACTCCTCATTGTACCGCCACAGAGCGAGACCGATGAGGTCTGCCACATTTACAGGGCGTTCACCGGCGTTATCCTCGCGCACGTTTCGTCGTATCAAAACTTCGTATGGCTTGGACGGACTCTTGGAAAAGGGTGCGTAGATCCGGATCATGAGCGGGCTTGCCTCGCCCTTGCCAGAAAGGGTGGCGAAACTCTCAAATGGGGCGGCTGGTTTAGTCTTCTTGACATTCAACGCCTCGGATATCAGGCTCTTGGGCTGGATCATGCTGATAGGCCTGATGGTGCTCGTCGGCCTTCGTGGAGGCAAAACACCACCGACAACAGGCGGCTGCGGCGGCATCGATTTTCTGATAGTCGATTGTCTCTTAAAGTCGCGCGGCGGAGTTCCGACAAGCTGGCGGGATTGCGACATGTTCGTGAGCTGTTTCTCGATGTCGCCAGCGAGGATCGATGCCGATTCGAGGCTCTCATTGAAGGCCGATGACATATCCGAGGCATCCGAGTCCTCCTCTTCCTCCTCGAGAAGGTCGCTCTCTTGCCTCTTGACCCCTAGTCCTAGCGATGGCTCCGACCTGTTTAGATTTGTCTGGATCCTCACCGTCTTCGCAGCAGCCCTTGCTGCCTCCCTCTGCTTCTGGTAGCCAGAGACATCGAGCTCGTTGTCCGAAGAGACCTCGCTGCTCGTGACAGTGTCTCGCCTTGCCCTTTCTTTGACCGTCTCCAGGGCAGACTGCGAGCCTCTACGCGGCGGAGGCCGGGGGGAACTGGCCGAGGTTGCCTGGCGCAGACTGGATGATTGTATCGGAGAGGAGCCGGAGCGGTGTCGCACGGGCATCTTTGCGAATTTTATCTGCTGAGCTGCTCGTTGTTCCGATTCATCGTCGCTCTCGTCACTCAGATCGCTGCTGTCCTCTTCCTCCATCTGTTCGCGGCGACGCCTTCGCTTGGTTGCGATTCCGGGGCCAAGGGTGTCGTTACCACCTGCCGTGAGCATCCCACCTTCTTCGGGCTCGTCCTCGAGGTTAATGCCAACACGGCGTGGAGCCTGGAAGTATTCGGATGCGACAGCAGTAGGGATCGGGGGCGAATGCGTGCGCTTGATCAGGGAGGGGTTGGTTCGCCATCCTGCAGCTTTGAAGGAGGCCGAATTGAGAAAGTTCTCGTTCAGGGTGATAAGTCGCTCTCCCACTCCATCGGCGACTTGCGTAAGGTAACTGGAACGCAGCTGGTACGAGACCAGGCTGGGTTAAAAGCCCCTGGTTAGCACTCTTTCCCTAGGCGTATGGGCATCCTCGCAGGGGTACTCACTCCTCGACCTGAATTACGGACATGGTGGAAATGGTCCAGCGTCGGCGTGGCTTCCTCGTGTATTGGGATCAGTGTGCCAAGGCGTTGGTCAGTGGCCAGTCGCCGACTGTCAGTCATGGAAGGCCTACTTGTTGCTATGGGCCAGCCCATAACAAGTCGGTCTCGTTCCGTGCTGTGTTAAGGGGGGTGTGTGGTGGGGGGGGGGGATGTGAAGAGGTTACACTGGCAATGATGAAGCCCCGATAAGCAAGATAGGCGTGGCGCCGCTGCGCCGCTACTGGCCTGGACCTGGGGTGCATGTGCAGGGTCCAGATCCTAGCCTTGGCGGGATCGACCGCAGTACTCCGTACTCGGTAGCCTACCTGGTAAGCTGGTCGGTACAAATAACCGTGACTGCGAAATGCTTTTCTAGTCGCCTCTCTCTTGGGCATGGGCATGGGCATGGGCATGAGAATGACATCGGGACAAGTCGGTCGCAATCCCTGGAAGGAAGGACAGCGACACGATCCTGTGATTTCACCTCAGAACATCCAAACCTGAATACTTGAGTACTTGGAGTGTCAAAAGAGGTTTGGCGGACATCAAATTGCCTGGCAGCAGCTGCCTGGGTGTTCAACTCCAGGCGTCACTTGGCAACTCATATTGCACCTCGAGACGGCAGAATTGTGTCAATACCTCCTATGCTTCCAGGATATCATACCAGAATGATCCTTCCCTCCGTTCATGAAATACTGCAAATATTGCATTTTTTACCAAGCAAGCAGGAAACACCACACTCGCCTGGACCTGGAGGCCGACTCCACCTCTCACAGTCGTGTAACAAAAGCAAACCCGCCGGAATGGTCAATAAGGAAGCAGCCTCTTCCAAACCTGGTACAAAACAGCCTCTAGTCTCTGAGATCGAGTAAAATAATCAGAACACTACCTCGGGGCCTGGCCCTCGACAAACTCCAGTGCGTCCTCCGTGTCGTAGCAGCCGATAGCGCTCGACTTGTTGCGAAAAGTTACACCGTAGCACTTGTCGGCCACATTGACAATCTCAGGTCGGAAAGTAGTGCAGATGAACTGCGTGCCAGCTTCCTTGGACAACGTCTGTAGCAGCTCCGCCACCGCTGTCCGGTACTGCGCGTCGAGGTTGGCGTCGACTTCGTCAAAAATGACAAACGGACTGCTCTCGGTACGCTGGAGCGCGAAAATCAGGCACAGGGCACACAGACCTAGTAATGGGTGAGTTAGCAGCTGCATGCAGAATTGGCGCGCCACAGTATGCGCGATATTGGGACTCCCAAGTGCAAACGGCACCGGCACTCACTCTTCTGGCCACCACTGAGTTGTTGGATTTTCTGCTGCTCATCCATCTTCGAGTTGAAAGATACCTTGATGCCGACTCCAGTGTAGTTTTCGACACTGCCTCCATCTTGTTCGTCCGAATCTTCAGGGTCTCCTCGACGCTTGTCGGCTTTGCGCTCGATGACCAAGCCTCCACGCCCAGCAGGGACCAGCCGCTCGAATATCTCTGCAAATTCTTTCGAGACTTGCTTGAAGGTTCGCTGGACTGCCTCGTCCTTCCGCTCATCAAGATGCGCAATCAGCTCCTCGATGGACGCTTGGGACGCATCAAGTTCTTCTCGCCTCTTCAGAAGCTGCTCCTGTTGTGTTGTAAAGCTGTTATACTGCTCGAAGGCCTTCTTGTTGACGTGCTTGTACTTCTTGAGCTTCTCGTTGACATTCTTCAGCCGCTTCGTGATCTAACCCGGCGATATTAGTTCCTGCAAAACTGCCGACGACAAACAATGAAGAAACCTCTGCTGACCTCGTTTGACTTGAGCTTGATATACTTGTTAAAGGCCTCGTCCGGAAGTACACCCAGTTCCCGGGTGCTCTTGGCCATCTCTTCGATTTGGCTATTGAGGATGTGTTTCTTCTGTGCGCTCTTCTCGATCCTCTTCTGATACCTCTCAATCTGCCGGGCAAGCTCTTGTAGCTCTTGTTGCTTCACCTCGATTGCTGATCCCACTTCTGAGATCTGCGAGCCAAGTTCCTCGGCCTGGGCTTCGTTTTGCTGTATCTTCTTCTCGATTGAGACCGTAGACTTCTGGATCTTCTTGAGTTCTTTCTGCGCATCCGAGTAGCTGCTGCCACCATCGGCGGCAGTGGAGTTTTCAAAGGCCAGCCCGCTCAGCTGGTCTTCCTTAAGACGTAGGTTCTGACGCAGATCTGTCTCTAATATCTGTTTCCGCGTGTGCAAGTCTCTCCGAACTTTAGCGGCCACGTTCCACTCCTTCTGCAGCAGCTGCAGCTGCTGAGTGAGTTCCTCTACCGCCTGCTCCTCGTCACTAGACAAAGCCTTCTTGAAGTCAGAAGCCAGCTCCGCCTCCATCGCCTCGAGATTGGCACCAAAATCATGCATGTTCTTGTCGACCTGGTCTCTCCTGCTGATAGCTGCATCAAGATGCTCCCGCTCACGTTCGAGTTGGATGAGTTTGCTTCTCAGCTCAATCCGGAGCGGGTCAAGGCCACCGTCAGCTCGCCGTAGCTGTAGCTCTGTCTTCTGCAATTCGCCCAATGCGCGGGTAATCTCCTGGTCTTTTTGCTCCATCTGTTTCCGAGTCTCCGATGCTTGCGACAGAATCTCCTCGTGTTTGTCACGCCACTGGTTCACCGCCGCGACGGCTTCCAAACGTGATTTGCGCGTGTCGATAAACCCACCCGAGATGACCCCCCTCTTGTTGATGATATCTCCGTCGGACGTGATGGCGTCCACATTGTGGCTTCTGGCATATTGTCCGCCAATCTGCAAGTTGTTGGTGACAACAGTCTTGCCAAAAACTTGTTGGAAGGCGTCTTCATACTCCTGGTCGTAGTTGATCTTGTTGATGAGAGGCACAATATCGCTCGCGCGAGGCATGTTCACGCGCCTCGGCTTCAACTGGGCAAGGGGCATGAAGGTAATACGGCCACCATGTCTCTTGAATAGCTCTGTCGCGAGCATGCTTGCCGTCCTTTCGTTGTCAACGACGTAGTGAAAGAGGCTAGTTCCTGCAGTCTGCTCGACAGCAATGCGATATGCCTCTGGGACCTCCATCAGCTCTGCGAGAGTCCCGTGCGCGCCTGGGATGTCCCTCTCGCGTCTTATTTGGCGCAAAGTAGCCAAACCTTGGGCGGTGGCGTGATCCATGGCATAGGACAGCTCGCGTTCCGCTCGGTCCCTTTCCTCGCGGACTTTTACTAGAACAGTGTCAAGTTTGTCGTCTTCGCGGCGCAACCTCTTCCTCTCTTCGTTAAGGCTGTCAAGGGTCTCTTGCGCTTGCGCAACCTGGTCAATCATCGATTGCCTACCGCCACCCCAATTCTCTAGTTGGGCACGAAGACCTGTGACAGACTTCTCGAGACCATCAATGGACTCGGTTACGTTCTTGACCTCTTCCTCAGCATCGATCAGGTTGGCCTTTTGCTTCGAGATGGTCAAATTGAGATCGTTAATCTCCTTTTGCAGATAGTCGTCTCGATCAGCACGGTTCTTGAACTGTGAGCTCCGAGACTGCTTGTTCAGGAGGCGCATCCGTCGGTTTTCAGCATGGTCTAGCGCTTGCTTCACTTCGAACTCGGCCTTCTTGCGCTTCTCAAACTCAGGAGTCAACTTCTTAAGCTCGGTCTCCTTGGTCTTGATCTCTTTCCTGACGGCGTTCAGTTCGGTGTCGTGTTGATGCTTGGCCATGTCTCGGGATGATTGACTGTCGGCTAGGTTTTTCACCTTGAGCTCGGCCTTGGCCCGCGATTTAGCCACCTCACGACGATCCTCCTCAAGCTGGCGCCTGTCGATCTTGAGCAAGTTCAGCTGTTGCTCCAGAGAGCTCAGATCCGACTCCATGCCCGCGATGGCCTTTTCGCCCTTGGAGAAGGCCACACGCTGCTCTGTGTCGTTTTCACCGCCATCTTTTATTGCCGATCCCAGCTCCTCGAGAGCCTCTTCGAAGTGAGTCTGCTGTTGGTAGTAGTACGCGTATTCGAGACACCGGCGCTCCCTGTCGCTGTTCTGGAAGCCTCGAAGTTCTTCCTTCTCCTCCTCCAGCTCGCTCAGGCGCTCTTTGATGTATGCAAGGAGCTCATCGATCTTTTCCCTCTTGTTGTTCGTTTCGTTCATGATCTTCAAGGACTCGGCACGTTTATCCTCGTACAAGTGGGTACCAGCGACTTCTTTCAGCAGGTTCAGACGTTCCTTCTCCTTCATGTTCGTCAAGGATGTCACGCGTCCCTGAGGCACAATATAGAAAGGGTTCGACCTGGAGAAGCCGGCCGTATCGAGTAGTTGTAGAACCTCCTTCTTGGCCCAGACCTTCTTGTCCACGGAATATTCGTCCTTCTTGTGCCCAATCGTCCGCCGGATTGCGACGTCATCCTTGTCGATGGTCTGGAATCGGCGGTCTTCATTGTCGAATATGATCTCGACATAGGCGGTGGCGACGGCGGAACCAGAGCCTTCGTGTAGGAGGGCGGCGCGCTCCTCGCGGCTGAGGTTGGAGTAGGCATCGCTCAAGACAAATCGGATGGCAGCGAAGAAGTTGCTCTTGCCGGAGCCATTTCGTCCGACGACGACATTTGTACCCGGAGAGAACGGCTCGATGATAGTCTGATCCTTGTAGCTATTTGATATTGGTCAGCATGCAAGTCGCACGGAAATTGTAATATGAGCGAGGGCGCAACCTCTTGAAGCCCTGGATGATGATCTGCTTGATGTACATGATGCCGACCAACGCCACGCCCAGCGGACAGGGTGGAGCAGCTGTTAGATACCGAGATTGACACGGTCGCCTAGTCTGGCGACATGAGTGCTGTAAAGCGCGCGTTGCAGGTGGATTGTCGTGGTTGTTGGGCAGGGCGAAAATTGGTCAGTTGCTTGGTTGCTTGACCGAGCGACGCGGGGGGGGGGGGATCCTTCCTCTCAAGGCGCGCCTGCGAAGCAGATTACCTAATCACCCGTTGGCTTCGCGAGCTTGCAGTATGGAGCGGCTCCGAGATGGCGACGCCTTTTGCATTCGATAGGCACGACACTTCAACTACATTTACAAAGTACTGTGTACATTCCGTACCTGCGGTCGAACACACGAGTCCTGTTTGTTGCAGCATCCCAACTAGCAGATGCCTCGATCGGTCCATAAAGTAGCAACGGTTTGATAAGACCCGGTCTGTGAACACGGGCCAAGCCAGGCTTTTGGGGCGCGCACTGAGCGAGCCCAAGCTCAAACCAGAAAAAAAATAGAAGGAAAAAAAAAGGTGTCGAGAAGTGCAATGAAGGCGAGGATCTGGCGTGACAGTCCTCGCGAACACATGCGAGGCTGCGATCAACGCGATAAGGCCACTCACGAAATCATGAAGCCTCAAATGTCACCCGGGTTTATGGCAATATTTACCCTCAAAGAACGAGCAAAGGATGGTGGCTCGCGAGCCCCAGGCAGGTCCTGCAAGACGTTGATGTTCAAAAGCAGGGATCGCCACACAGCCTTGGTGGCGGCATGGTGGTGTGGACCAGGGATGGGTTTGAAAATTTTTCGTTGCCGAATTTTTCCATTTTTTTTTAAAAAAAAAACGGAGATTCGTACAACCATTTTCAAAGGGTGTACAACCTTTTCCGACTAAGTATACCGCCCTATATACACGAATTTATTTTAATACCTAGCCCTACGCTAGTAGAGGTTAGGCCGTTAGAGCGAAGCGACCTAAGTATAAGCGAGGCGGCCTACTAGAGTACTAACAAAATTACACAACCCTCTTAGGTAAAGCCCCTCTAGTCCCTAGCTAAAGGCTAATTATATATATAAAAAGTACTACAGTAAGTAGTATACTAAAGTTTAATAGAGTATATTAAATAGCTATAGCGTATTTAGTTAAAAAAGGTTATATACCCTCTAAAAATAGTTATATAAACTTCTAAATTCTTTTTTTAGTAAATTTCTATTCTAGAGATTAAGTAAAGCGTAACTGTTTTTTTAGGTACATTAAAATAAGTAGGTCTACTATATAAAGTAATGTATTTACTAGTATTTATTATCTAGTTTAAATAGCTAATTAAGTCTTTTATAAGAAAAATAGTTAAAAAGTAAGCTATAAATAAAGTTATAATAGTTTATTATATATTATATAACTTATTATATAACTATATAATCCCTCCTAAGTATAAGGTTAAAAGACTTATAATTATAGTTTTTTTTAACTATTTTATCTCTTTATAACTAGGGTATTCTCTAGTTTTATCTAGTAGAGCCTCTTTTTAAGCTTAGCT